>PHNY01026372.1:5186-19815 GCA_003724115.2 Anethum foeniculum | reverse complement strand
ATGATACCATGTCGATACAAATCAATTTTCACGGTACTAGGATTCTTAAAGAACTTATTTCCACAATTTTTGCACGGACATCTAATAAGACCATTATCCTCTTCTTCACGATGTTCTATAGTAAATTTAATGAAACTATCCACACCAGCTTTATATTCTGCCGTTAAGTATTTTGCCTCATTAAATCGGCTACGAACAATCTAACTATGATCGGATGCCATCTACAAATGCGCACATATAAGTAATTATTAACCCTTAACAATATCAACATATTATATTATTTACCATCCTATTAGTAAAATTAGTAAACAACAATTAATTTCTATCAACAAATTCAAGTTACTCAAATCATTTTACATATTTACAAGTTATGCAATTATACTAAGAGATACAAACAATGACATACAAAATTTTTAAATCATAGAAATAAATGAAAGTTCATAATTATACTTACTTGATGATTAAGGAGGATCACATGAATGCAAAATGGGGTGGAGAAAGAGGAGAAGATGGGTTGAAGATTGAGAATTGCGGCCACTGGAAAGAAAGAAGCAGTAGGGTTGCCAAGATGAATCGGCTAAATTCGACCGAATATAGTCGAAAATAATATGGCGGCTAAATTCGACTGCAAACGGTCATATTTATAAATTCCACCTCGTGTGGTCGTATTTAGTTTTTCCACCGGAACGAGTTGAATTTATGAATTTGACTGCTTTTGGTTGAATTTATAAATTCAACCGAAAGAAGTCGAATTTATGTAAATACATTTAAATTTCATTATAATTTCTTGGAAATATATATTCTAATAAATTATTTTTTTCTACACTATTATCTTTTCAAATTCTATAGATCCGTACGGTTGGATTTCTTTAAAAAATTATAATTAATTTTTAATATCTAACCCTAATTCATACCCTAAACCTTAAATTCATAACCCCTAAATTAAGAATCTAACCATCTAACAGCAGAAAAGTACCAATTTAAGAACACTTTAATAATTAGCTTAACAATATTTTCTCAAAAAATTATAGTGAATGAAACGTGTAGATGTGAAACTCTTGTAATTTTTTCGTAATTTTTCAAATTTATTACATAAATATTGAAATTTTGAAAAATTATCAAAAGTCAAAAAAATCTAAATTCTCTCACTACTTATTTTTTTTAGTACTGAAAAAATTGTACATGTGATGAATGTTATTCTTGTATGTTTACGTATTTTTATATAATATGCAATATTATTTAAATATTATAATTAAATCAATTTTATTTTCTGAAATTTTATTTTCAACAATTGTTAGTCACTTTTACATTTCAACTGATTTCAGTTGAAATTAGTGTTAAGACATTTGAGCTCTTTTATGTGAAAATTGAACAGGCGGAAGGAAAAAATCCCGTCATTTCTAAATATTAATTTTGACTACTTTCGGTTGTATTTAGGAGTGCAAAATAAATTCACTGGCGGGAAAATCCCTCCATTTTTTTTGCTAGTCTAAATTCGACTGAAAATGATCGAATTAAGGAGCACGTCTAAATTCAACCGATGTTGGTCGTGTTTAAATCCGGTCGTATTTAGGCGGTCGAAATTACTGCTAAATCTGACCGTTTAAATACGACCGTTTTTAAATGCGACTAAAGTCGGTTGAATTTAGCCGTGCTCCTTAATTCGATTGTTGTCGGTCGAATTTAGTGCCGGATGAATTTATGCAGTTGAATTTAGCCCTGTTTTTTCTTGTAGTGTATATTTTTTCTTTTATATTTATTCTGATTATTGTGTGTATTCACCTGTTAGCTGCTGATGGAGCTTTGAATGATATGGTAAGATAGCTCTCAGTGACGAGTAAGATATGGTACACCACAAAATGCCACAGCATCAAGGAAACAGATGTTTTATTAATGGTGTGCCCTCAAAAGGTATATAAATTTGTATATGCTGTTGTGACGGTATAGTTTGGAAAATAGAGAAGTATAATTATACTAGTATGCAACATCTATTTTGAATATAAAGAAGTATATTACATATACATGAGCGTATCAAGTGTACAAATATCAATGTAAAAGTATAAATATATACTATAGTATCCTAGCGTACAAAAATATATATCTTATTTTGTCATTCCGGGATGGAGTTGGTAAGTATTGTGCAGTTCGTTGAAAACAGGACTATTTTAGTCACCTCTGCCACTCGCTTTGTGGCGAAGAGTACATTTTCAATCTTTTTATAGATATGTAAATATTCCATGTTTATAGTATCCTGTTTTTTCATTTTATTTTTAATAACTAATTATGGAATAGTAATATGCAATTTCACAATACAGTTTTAGTGGAGAAGATACTCGGGGCTCAACCGAATTAATGTGAAGAAACTCTATGTTGTTTTAAGAGCTCTACCGTCAAAGACATCTTTACAATGTCTCAACACTGAGGTACTTTTACTTTATTTCATAATTCATCATTTGCATGGCACCCTAGCTAGCTCAGTATTTAATAAAGGCCTGTTTAGTTGTTTTACATCCCCTAGCAGCCTTCCTGCTTTGTATATAATGGACTAATTAATTGTCTAGAATTTGCATGATATATTCTAGTAAAAGTAGAATTGCATATCAAACCTTTATGTTCATCTACTAGCATCTTGATGATTTAATTTTTTAGGGGAGATGATCATTTAACATTTCATTAAAGCTCCCAATTGTTTTTTACTCTTAATACAAAAGGATTCAGTGCACAATTAGGTCACTTTATTACAAAGCCTTTTAGTTTATCAAAATAGATATAGATTTTTTAAGAACTCTTTTAGAACTTTATAAGTAATCTCTATCATGGGCACTTGACCTAAATGCTTATTTAATTTCGTTGTTAATAGACAAAGTAATAATTTGAGACTTCTAATTTGATGGGAATAAGCTAAGGATACGAATCTTTTGATAAGCTGAAAAGTACGAGTTGGACCTCTTTGTCATATTAGTGATGGCCATGAGATGATACTTGCTTTATATATGAATTTAATTACAATATGAAAGGATACTTGTTTTATATATGAATTTGATTACAAATCAGAGGAAAATATGTGAAATTTGTTTTAATGTGTTTTAATGTGTTTCATGTCCAGTCTCTCCTAGATGGCTGTTCTGCAGGGGGTTAGGCAGTCTTTTTGCACCGCCATAACTTCACTGGTTATCTACCAACTAATGGAAGTGTGAGATGTATGGGTTTTTGTTGGCTACGTATATAGTATGTTCCCTTTCCTTCAAGAGAAGATATTGTTTTCTTGAATAATCTTAATATATTTTTGCTCTCCTTTCGTACAACAGACATAATGCTTAACAACAACATTTTATAAGAACCTTACCTTTCTTGAAGTATACCTCTATTTCTTGGAGAATTTAGGTTGGATTAACTTCAACTCCTATTTAAAAGCCCTTAGTGGCCCACCACGTCTATAAAAAGGTTTAGAAAGAGAAATACCTCATAGGACAGTAAAGGACTGTGCTGTTATCTGCCTTTGGAAAATCTAAAGAAACAGCTAATCTTTCCCTTTAAGTTTCTAATTGTTCATGAACTTATTCCTAATTGTTCATGAACTTATTTTTGTGCTAATGTTTCACAGAGTAGTCTATAATATGGATAAGAACTGCACCATCTCTAAATATTATCCTGAAAAGGTAAGATATTAAGAGACTATTTCACAGTTTTTCTCAAAACTATTTACCTAATTTGTTACTATAACCATGTCTGAATCTTTGGGCAGTATGCATCACATACGTATACCTTTATTTATCTTAAATAAGGAATATGATGTTTACCAGGTAAAAATATTTTTCCTTATACTTGTTGCATATTTGAATTATGTACAACATACAAACCCTCCTTATTATTCAATGCAGTCGAAAAGTATAACATGTATCTAACCCTGTTCACTAGACAGTTCCATCATATACTTGTGCCAACTTCAGCTGATCCACATGGAGTTTAGAATCACTGCAAGGGAAATCCTGAAGCATGTTCACCAAACCAATAGAAGTTTTACAAGGTCACTTTTGGTCCACCCCATTCTAACTATAACCTTTGTTTGCTGCTTAATCATTTAATAGATGTTAAATACAGAACATGTCCTCCACAAGTCTACATACCATTATCAAGATTTTTCCCTTATTGCATCATATCTTTATCATACTTTTTAGTTTGAGATCATCAATCGATGCAGATTACTCGAAGCTATTTACTGATTTAGGATTCAAACTGGAAATACTTTATGCTCTGAGATTCTTTATCGAGCACTCACATCGAGGAATTTATAAATTCTTGTTTTGCTCATTGTCAAAGTGAGTCAAAGGACACATGGTCTGGACCAGACTCCCCACGAGTAAACAATAAGGTTCACAACTATTTATTTATTCTTTAGAAATAAATGTACTATGATAACAGTGATCATTGATTAGTCAATTATTATGTACACTATTGCAAACAATTACATAAGTAGTTGGCGATTGGTACTTTGGACGAAGCACCACCAATGAAATTGACTATGCATATCCGTGTGATAGTTATTCAACAATTTGATAGGATTGCGTCCAAGTTTCAAAAAATACAATAAAACATGGAGATTCGAACAATTAACATAATATAAGAGAATGCCATGCAAGGATATATACATTTTTGATTTGTTCATTACCATAACATTTGATATATCCACACAAGACTTGATATAGAACAGAACCCCATACAAGGACACTTCTATGTTATTTTACAAGACTTGTATGTTTAAATTATTTTGCAAAACTTGTATGCTTTAAGTTATTAATAAGACTTGTTAAGTTATGTTTTAGTTTGTGTTGATGGATTGTCCTTCCGTTGGTGTTCATAGATTGTTCTTTAGTTGTTGTTGATGGATTATGTGGATGTGGTGTATTAGTAATTTTAATGTTGGTTGAAAACACGTCTTGAATTTGTTGGTTTTGTTTATGGGAAATGCATTATTCAAATGGTATATTTCAATTTTTTTACAGTCCATGTGTTGCGATACCCTATTCATAATGTTGCAATATGTGTGTTGCCAAAGACAGCATAGTGGGACCCACAGGGGGCCTCACATGTGAGCCCACCATTTTTTTTGTAAATCAGTACATCAACTACAACACAGTATATATGTTGCTATAAGGAAAAAAGATGTTTTAATTGATATCTATAGTAACATTATTTGGTGTGTTACCATAAAACGGCCCTGATGTTACCCTAGATACCTATGGTTACTGCATTGCACTTAACCCCCAAAAAATATTGCAATAGCCTTTTTTCGGGCCTATGGTAACATTTTTTACCATCTATAGTAACACTGATTTCAGGTTGCTAGAAGCCATCTTTGGTGTAGTGGTACGGGAAGCCTTTTTCCAACTAGGTTTGACCGACTAGGCTCTTGGGGAAACCTTTGGCCGACTAGACTTGGCCGAGTAGGTTCCCGGGAGTCCTTTTTGGCCGAATAGAGTAAAATAAAAAAAATTAGTCACCTACTAGACCCGGCCGAGAAGAATCACTGGAGAGCCCTTGGCCGAGTATGCTTGGCCGAGTAGCCTCCCAACGAAGCCCCCGACCCTCCGTCACGACCACGGACGAAAACCGGTGACCACCACAAACAAAATTTCACAAACACTGATGAAATTTGCCGAAAAATGAAAATTTTTTGGTTTGTTAATTAGCCCCGATCAGGGTTGATTAGTGAAATTTAGCTTGAAATTTGCCCCGTTTAGGGCCAATTAAGGCTTATTATAGAATTACACAAGTAAATCAGCGTCGATTAGGGAGAATTAGTACTCTTTGTCCTGTAATTAACCTATGCTAAGGTTAAAAGGCATAAAAAACTTGTTGTTTAGCCCAAATTAGGGCAGATTAGCTGCCAACATAACTTGATTAGCCTGTATGAAGGCCTAAGATATCACTTGAGAACGTGAAAGTCGCTGTGAATGTGTAGGTCGCTCAATAATTCACAACATGACCGAACCTAAGAAGTGACCAAATGACCCTAAGTTGCGAACAGACTATTACAACTTCGAAGAAAGCTCAAGAAGTTTTCCGGGAAGTTGAGGGGAAAATGATATGGGCAAAAAATAAACCCTAAAGACATAATTAATTTTGTATCAATTATGTATGGAAATTCATGTCCAAGGCCCAGTCACGAACATGAACATTACTGTTCATGTCCAAGGCCCAATTGCTAACACGAATGTTGTTGTTCGTGTCTCGATGCCCATCATGGACACGAACGAAGTAGTTTATGTCCGAGGCCCGTCAACATGACCCGAATATAATGTCCAACACAAAACTAACTCCTCTAAAGAATAATCTGGAATCCACCGCCTCAAGGAGTCCAAGTTGCCTTCGAAGTTGAAAACTTGTCCACCAAGTCTCTGAACCCTAATCTGAAACCCTAGGTACAACACTTATATAAATGGCCTTACGCCTTAACGTAGAACAACGTATTGGATTGATTCTATACAACATAGAGATATGTAGGCACCTCGCAAGGACTGATTAGTCTCGAACATAAGTGTAGCCATTAAAGCTCGAAACTCATAAACACTAGCATTAAATACAAATGAAACCCTAGTTCTTGTTCCACAACTGTCTGGTTGGTAATACATGTATGTATTGGAGCCAAGGATAATTAATTTGTCAAAGTACTTTTATGTTCTATCTTTTATATTGATGTATTAAGAAATTAGACTTAATATTATTTGTGTATGAAAAGATTTTAAAATAATTTATTCACATAGGAAATAACTTAAACATTCCCCTTTCTTTGATACTCCATTTGTATTTCCTATATATACACAATTAATAAAATAATTTATACTAGTTAGGTAAGTTTAAAATTAAAATGTGCTCGTGTTTTCTTATATATGTATGTGTATACATATGCGTGTGTGTTTATTTAGATTCTAAATTACTTTTTTTATTAGTCTATTTATTGATGCTCTATAAGCAACCTGGAACTATGTAAGTGAGATTTTCAATATGGAATTGATTACTTTGCATATTCTCCTTTCACCTATGCTAGGTGCCTCCCTTTTTATGAATAATTTTCGATATATGCAGTAACTAATGAATTACCACCATAATTAGAAAATGAAGGTCAACACAACACTTATAGGTTTTGACCATAATCACCATAATATTGCCAATATAGTTATTTGTATTCAAACAACATTTTTTCTTAAATTTTACTGCAAGATCTAATGTACCTTAAAAATGGCAAACTAGCCAATCAAATTACAATAATAATCTTGATGCACTTAGTTTCTTGAGTAATAAGTTCATGAGTTATGATTGACTTTTTATACACAGAAAGTGAGTAATATGCTCCCCAGTCCCCCTCACTAAATTTCTTGCCTACCTAAACACCTTAATTTCAGGCTTAGCTACTCTCTGTTTCCGGAAAATATCATCTTACTCCTCTGTACCTATACATTTTGTACCGCATCACTTAACTTTTAAACTTTTCCCATGGGGTCAAGAAATTTCAAGAACTCCGGTTTCATGGATTCCGATGACTTTTCTCATGTTATAGGATATAATTATGTTAACCCGCTTCCAAGCAAAAAAATAACCTCTTAGTTTCGCATCTTCAAGATGAAAAGTCACCCTATAATGAAGACGTAATGGTTGAACCATGGTCACCCACAACTTTGAAACAAAATTCATGAAGATGCTCTTTTGTTATTAACGGAGGCACTACAAGCACGATAATGGTCCTCAACAAGGTAATTCTTCACATATCTCTCTAACATTTCTCATGGTGGCTGTTAAAGTGAGGTTACCTCACAAGGATAATGTTTGTGAACAATGTACTTCCATTTATCTCTTAATAGGTCTGTTGATGGCTTTTAAAGCGAGGTTACCTCAGAGATTAGTCCACAGTTCTACTCAGAATCACTCACAAGGTAATGCCTCGACTATATCGCAACCTCCGTCGGCTGCTAATGCTAGTCCTACCTCTGTTGAACAATTATAAGATAACTTTCATGTTAGAAATTGAATCATAAGCCTAATTATTTATGAACATGGTGATTCTAGTAAAATTATTAAGAAAAATGTAACATAGAACTTCTTGTAACTACAATTGTTTCCCAAGCTTAATCTAAGTTAATGTTGATGCATAAGTTTGTTTTAAGGAGGATAGGTCCGCTAGTATAGACTACCACCGAACTTTTTGCTTAATGCTTGAAAATGGTAGGTTGTAAGTATTATAGGATATTTTATACAAAAAAATTTCTTTCAAGTATGTATGTAAGAAAACTTTCAAAATTTAGAGTAATTTTGATTTGCTTAGAGTTTATAGCTACAGGGCTACTACACATTATGTTTCTCATAATTTGACCTGATCCACAGTTTAACCCAAGAATATGTTTTCGAGCAGTTGAGATTTCTCTGACACCCTAAACTTAACATAAGTGACTATTAACTTTTTTGTAATATATGTTTTCCACCACTAATTGTGCTGATCCATTTGGATTTAGACTTCAATTATACATAAGTTTAGTTATCTTAGCATGGATGTACAATAGCCCAGTTGTCTAGAAGTGAAATTAGGGCCCAAATTTTAACATATCTATGTGCACCCCAATAAATCTCAATTTCAACTCCAAATAAAATAAATTATTTTCAACTTTGAAAATTCTTTATCTTCTCAAATAAAATATTAAATCTAATCAATAATATTCAATTAATTATAAAATATCATAAATACGATAATAAAATCCTATATTACAAAATAGGAAATATATACTCTATCAAAATTGAAAAGATTGTTGGGAGTACATTAGATTAAGATTTTCCAATATTTTAATATTTCAAAATATCTTGGGATACTACTCATTCATATTTAGAAAAAAGTATAATATATAAATATTTTTCTTATATTTATGATCAATGAATATAAAAAAATAAAATTATTTATGATTAAAAAACTAAAGAAAGAAACTAATATCTCAACTAATATGTAATATCACATCAGAGCCTAAAGGCATTTATAAATTGCTGGCATCCTTGCCTCCTAGTACAGACCCAAACATACCACATTTCATTCTATTGTATAGTACAGTAAATACTCTTGGGTCCTAATGTGTAATTGAAGAAAGTCAATCCCATCTTCATTAATACAATTCTTTGAAGAAGATCACGAGGATTTTAACCCTAGTCTCTTACCCCACCGACATCCTAATCCCATGACAAATACCCCATAGTTTAGTGTCACAGACCTTATTGACACCCCAACTTTTCTCGCTCGAATGACGGATGAAGGAGCTCCATATTTCAACACAGCCAAATAGACAGCAACAGATTAGGGTTGAATGATGTGATCCAAAGTTTTACAGAAAAACCATTCATCGTCGAAATCTCCAATGGATGTGATGTGATAAGTTGTGTTAGACAATTTGCAAAACATTGCCAACTTCTTTTAAGTGTGCTTTGTGGCCATGGACTCATATCTGAAGTTGATTTTACTTTTCCGCAAACCCGAATCCATTCAAATTCTTTTGTTGGATGTTACCGGATGCTTTCATTTTCAGGGACTTATAATTGTGTCAATGCAGATTCCGGTGACATTATCACTTCTTTTACTGTTTCACTTATAGATGCTCGAGGAACTATTTTGGGGGGACTAGTTGCATCTACATTGAAAGCAGCAAGTCCTGTGATGCTGGTTGTTTGCCGCACTTATGACTTATCTTAGAATGTTTCACTTATAGATGCTCAAGGAACTATTTTGGGGGGACTAGTTGCATCTACATCAAGTCAAGCAGCAAGTCCTGTGATGCTGGTTTGCCGCACTGATGACTTATCTTAGAATGTTTAGATTGTATTATTTAAACTTTATGTTGATTTCTATTATCTTTAGTCTTGTACTTTTGTACAGCTCCTCCCGATAGAATGACTAGTATGAGCATCTAAATTTCTCAAACTATTATCTATATAAAACAAAAATTTTAATGGATCATTTATTTTGTTTCATTTTATTTTGTTCCTTCTATGTCTTATTTAAATATGTGTGCTGACAAAAATTGGAGATTTAGTAACCAATTTTTCCTATAATCCCTCAATTTTCTATATTTTAGTAAATATTTGACTTAAAAAGATTAGAAATCTTGGGTGTTGTCAAACGGATTAAACATGTGGAAAAAAATTAGTATATGCATCTACAATTTACTAGAAAGTGCCTTAATAGTGTTGAATTGTTTTTTTGAATACTTGCTTGGTAAAATACAAAGTATGTATAATTTTGACTATAAAAATAATAGAAGTGTGTGGATTATTCCAGATTATTCTTGATGCATATATGTGTCTAATCTATAGAACTATCCATAGAATATTCTATTGTGTCTTTTGAAGTTTTACACTTAAGCAAAAGTGTTTTGGAGTCTACCAATTAAGTAGGTGTCCATATCTTTCCATGAATTTCTATAAAGCCTTGTACCAAATCATTTATGATGAAGTCATTTTTCAAGAAATAGAATTTATATAAAATACCTCTTCTCGTAAATATTTAACTTGCGTGAGGTTTTTCTACTAACATCCTTACTTCCAACAAAGTGGTATCAAGAGCAAAAGATTCTACTTGTCTTCAAAGAAGACTTTTGAGTTTTAAAGAAGGACATCATGGAGAATGGAATGTTTGCATGGCAAATGCTAAAACTCAGTAAAGATAACTATGAGAATTGGTGCATTCGTATGAAGGAAATCCTTTGAGCAAACAATGTGCGGGAACTTGTGGAGAAAGGATTGGTTATGCTCGAAAATGACGCAAGTTTGAATCAAGTTCTAAAAGATCAACTTCAAGCCCAAAGAAAGAAGGACCAAAAGGCGATCAATGATCATTCATCAATGTTGGGATGATTCTATGCTACAATAAGTGGCTTCCGCAACAACATCAATGAAAGTTTGTGATATTCTAAAATCTTGTTTTAGTGGAGATGAAAAAGTGAAGAGAGTACAGCTACAAATACTTCGTGGCGAGTTTGCTTTGCAACTGAAGGAATTGAGCAGGCTAAAGATAAAGATGAAATTGAGCAGGCTAAGGAATTGTTCGTGTTATTAAAAAAAGTTCTTTGTTTACTTGACTCTAAATTTGATTACAAAGTCGTGGAAATTGAGCAGGCTAAAGATGAAGATGAAATGACAATTGATGAGCTTATAGGATCATTACAAGCTCATGAAGAAGAAATATTAAAAAAGAATAAGCGGATTGAGCAAGCCTTACATGCAAAATTATCTTTCAAAAAAAATGATGGAAGATACACAAGGAGTCAAAAAGGTTGTGGATAAGGACGTGGAAGAGGATTTGTACATGGACATAGAAGAGGACGTGGCCAACAAAAGGAGGAAAATCAAAACGATGAAAGATTGTACGAGGTAAGAAAATCAAGAGGTCGTGGAAGAGGAAGATATATTTTAAGGTATGATAAATCAAATGTTAAGTGTTATAATTGTCAAAAATATGTTCACTATGCTTCCGAGTGCCGCACTTCAAAAAAATCAAGTTTAGGAGAAAGTTAATCTTGTGGAAGACAAAGGAAATAAGCCCACTTTGCTTCTTGCACAAAAAAGAGAAGAAAATTGTGGAGAAAATTTATGTTATCTTGATAGTGGGGCAAGCTATCATATATGTGGACATAAAAAGTTTTTCATAGATCTCAATGAAATTTGAATAACAAAGTCACTTTTGGAGACTCTTCGGGAGTGCCCATCAAAGGCAAAGGTAACATTTTAATTGGCTTGAGAAATGGAGATCATGATTTTATTTCAAGCGTTTATTATGTGCCTAGTATGGAAAGTAATAATTTGAGCTTTGGCCAACTATTAGAGAAAGGCTACACCATCACCATGAAAGATGGATTTCTTAATTGAGAGATTCATGTGATAGTCTAATCGCGAAGGTGCGTATGACCAAAAATCATATGTTTATTCTCAAAATTCAAAATGATGTTGCAAAATGCTTAAAGGCTTGTGTTGGACATTCTTATTGGCATTGGAATCTTAGGTTTGGGCACTTAAATTTTGAAGGATTAAATTCACTATCATAGAAGCACATGGTGAATGGCTTGCCGCACATCAATCATCCCAATCAAGTTTGTGAAGGATGTCTCTTTGGAAAGAAATCAAGAAGGAGTTTTTCAAAGGAATCTATGACAAGAGAGAATGAGCGGCTTGAACTTATTTACTCTGATGTATGTGGGCCTTGTAATCCTCCATCTTTTAGTAAGAATCGTTATTTCTTATAATTCATTAATAATTTTAGCCCGAAGACATGAGAGTACTTTCTCAAAGAGAAGTCTCAAGTTTTTGGATGCGTCAAAGGGCTCTCGTAGATCTGTATGAAATCAAGAAGCAATTCTCCAGAAAACATGGGGAAAAGAAATTCAGCCACAAGTTAAGAAGAAGCATGCGGTGTACTATGACTTGAATACTCACATAAAATATATGGTATGAAGGAGCGTAACCAGGTGCATGTGTGCATCTTCATGTGATTACCATGTTTACATGATGATAATACTAATCACAATTTACTATAATATGTTTGTATTCTTTACTTCTTGTGTCATCATGATTGATGTTTACATAAATTTTATCTTTTTTTTGTCTTGTTCGTAATACATGTATGTATCCCGGTGAAGGATAATTAATTTCCCAAAGTACTAAGGATAATTAATTTGTCAAAGTACTTTTATGTTTTATGTTTTATATTGATGCGTTCACAAATTAGACTAAAAATTATTTGTGAATGAAAAGAGTTTGAAATAATTTATTTAGCTAGGTAGAAAATAGCTTGAACATTCTTCTTTCTTTTATACTCCATTTTGCTGGGATTATTTATTTAATCTAAACTTGTGTTATAAATTATTGTTAAAATGTGTTTTATTTGTTTATTTGTTTTAATAACATAGCTGTTGAATTTTTTATAAGCAGCTAGACTTAATAGTTAGTGTTTAGTTGAGTTTTTGTAGGAACATTCTGTAGTACGTGCATGCAGTGGAGTTTTTCTACATAGTAGTTGCCTGAATGTAGCAGACTCTTTAGGTGTCTCAAGTAGCTTAAAAACTCTCAGTATGTATTCACTAAGATAATTATCAGAAATAAAATATCTCTTGCATTTTATTTTCCCATCATGTGTTACATACAGAAGTGTGTGTATATTTTGTTAACCTGTTTCAGAAAACAACACATTTTTGTTTTCATTACCTACACAATTAATAAAATAATTTTGGACTAATTAGGTAAGTTTAAAGTTGAAATAAAAGATGATACTCCTGTTTTCTTTTTTTATATATACACACACATATATATATATGTGTGTATATATACATATACATATATATGTGTGTGTTTTTATCTATATAAATTACTTATTTCTATTACTCTATTTAGTGATGCTATATAATTTTTACTGGAATGATGATTCACCAACTCGAGAACTTAGCAAGTGAGATTTCTAAGGTGTAATTGATTATTTTGCATATCTTTCTTTCCCAGGGCATTATTGAACTTGAATATAAAACTTATAGGTTTTTAACATAATCACCACAACATTGACAAAATAGGTGTTTGCAGGTAAACAAGAATTCTTAGGATTTCTTAAATTTTAATGAGGAGCTAATATTCCTTGGAAATGGAAAAGTAGCCAAATCAAATTACAATAGCAATCTTCTTGCACTTGAGTTTCTTGAGTAATAAGTTCATCATTTATCATTGATGTTTTATAGCTTTCCCTCTCACTAAATTTCTTACCTACCTAAATACCTTGAACACAATTTTAATTTCACCCCTACCTCTTATATTTTTCTCCCAACTTTTGATCACCTTAGACCACAACCCCCTACTATTTAGGCCCCGCATCATCTTACTCGTCTATACCTAAACAATCATTTTTTGGTGTAAATTTTGTACCCCATCCGTATATTTTTGAAGTTCCCTAATGCGTTCAAGAAATTTCAAGAACTTCGGCTTCATGAATTTCGATGAGTTTTCTGATTTTATAAGATATAACTATGTTAACCAACTTCTCAGCAAAAATGACCTCTTGGTTTTGCATCTTGAAGATGAAGAGTCTCAGTATAACGAAGATGTAATGGTTGAACCATGGTCACCCGTTACTAGAAACACAATTGGTGAACATACTCTCTTGTTATTAATGGGGGCACTACTAGATAGGATAATGGTTCTTAACAAGGTACTTCTTCAAATATCTCTCTTAACATCTCTCATGGTGGCTCTTAAAGTGAGGTTACCTCGGAAAGACAATGGTCATGAATAAGTTATTTATTCCCATATTTCTCTTAATATCTCTAATGATGGCTCTTAATGTGAGATTACCTCACAGGTCAATCCTCTGTTCTACTCAGAAACACAAACAAGGTAATGACTCAACTATATCACAACCTTTCTCGGCCGCTAATTCTAGTACTACCTACCTTGATCAATATCAATTGTAAGATAACTTTCATGTTAAGAATTGAATCCTAAGCCTAACTAATTTTGAGCATGGTGATTCCAGTAAAATTATTATGAAAAATGTAACATTGAGTTTCTTGTGACTAAATCTCAAGTTAATATTGACGAATAAGTTTATTTTAAGGAGGATGAG
>PHNY01026357.1:17421-38033 GCA_003724115.2 Anethum foeniculum | reverse complement strand
ATATATATAATATTAAGGCTCCGTTAGCCCAAAAATGAAGGCCCAAAATGGCGAAAATTGGCCTAAAAATTCGACCCAAAATCCTAGTTCAATTTCAAATAGGATCCTAGTCGAATTCCAGGTCGTGAATCTTGGTCGAAATGCTTCGATCAGGACCCAAAAAATGGTCCAAAATTCAACTTGGATTCTGGTCCTATTTTCGACCAGGATCCTAGTCGAATTCCAGGTCGTGAATCTTGGTCGAAATGCTTCGACCAGGACCCAAAAAGTGGCCCAAAATTCGACTTGGATCATGTTCCTATTTTCGACCAGGATCCCAGTCGAATTCCAGGTCGTGAATCCTGGTCGAAATCCAGGTCGAAATATTTCGACCAGGAGCCAAAAAGTGGCCTAAAATTCTACTAGGATCCTGGTCGACTCCTGATTTCGACCAGGATCCTGGTCGATATCCAAGTCGTGAATCCTGGTCGAAATGCTTCGACCAGTAGAAAATAATGAAAGTTTTTTCAAACAAGATCCTGGTCCCATTAAGGACAAGGATTCTGGTCGAAAAAAGAGGCAAAAAGCTCAAAAATTCCTGAAAAATAGGAAAAATAAGGAAAATTCCCAAAAGTGAGGAAAATGTAAGAAAAATTCTGAAAAAAATACCTGAGGTACGAGAAAAAATTCCTGAAAATTTAGAAATAATACTTGTAAGTACAGGTAAAATTCCCATAAGATATGGAAAAAATGGAAAATTGCCAAAATTTTCATGACAAATATAAAACCTCGAGTAAGGCAAAATCGTTGTAAGTGTGTAGGTCGCTCAACACCATGCAAATAAAAATGATACCTAAAGATTGGCACAAAACTTATCTTCTACGAAATCTCCAGAAAGATTTTCCAGAAGTTTGGGGGCAAATGATAGGGAAAAATTATAACCCTGGAGACATAATTAATAAGCATTAATTATGTCTGATAAACAATAATGGCACGAATCCTGAATTACACTAATTGGGCCTAGCAGGTCAAATGGGCCAATGAAGCCTAGCTAAGGCTGTAAACGGAAAGAAAATATATAATATATTTGATGCTGTCCACACTATAGGATCAACTGGATCTGTAATCCTGTTGATTATTCTAGTTCATAATCCTGGTTAAGGAATGCAAACCCATTGGGCTATATTGTTAACCAAAATTCGTAGTCAATATATCAGTTGACTTAACAGCTTTTCAAAGGTATTTTATCAAGGATATGATTCCTAGGAAGTAACCATCAAGGAACCATAATCAGTAAGGAGTCTGTTTCCTTATGTTATAGGACTCCAAAGTCTGATCAAATATGAAGACTTGTCTACCAAGTCTAATCCAATTCACGATTTTTATCACCTATATAAGGGGCCTGACCCCTCAATTCACAACTACGTTTTTTGACTTGATCCTTGGCAAATAACAAGGTACGTAGGCATCTTGTGAAGGGCAGATTTAAGTCATGAAACACGAGACCAGTCATTAAAGCTTGAAGCTCTGCAATCCTTGTTATAAAATACTAATTTTATTCTATAACAATAACCATGCCAAAAATGGACATATAAGTTTGATTATTAAAAAAAAGAGTAAGTTTTATAACAACATGCACTACCAACTTAATTTGGGGTAATAACGACTACTCATGCTGTCTCATCCAGTAATCACTAAATTGTTATGAAGAATAAATTTCGTGTACTTTCGTGTCGTGTACTTTCGTGTTTCGTGTCAAAGAGGGGTGATACGAAAACGAAACGAAATTAATTCTTGTACTGAATGATAAAAATGAAAACGAAACGAAATATTTCGTGTCAACACGAAACGAAGTACACGAAATATTTCGTGTACTTCTAGTGTAAAAGAAACGAAACGAAATCAGAGCAATAACAGCAAGATTTATAGATTGATTAAATATGAGATATAGAGAGGAAGTAGAAGAAGACGATCTCAACGAAGATGGGAGTAAACCAAACAACAAAAAAGCAACCAGACTTAAAGTTGAGTGAATTATATACAAGCATGAGGCCCAGAATTAAAGCATCAACCTCATGAGTTTCGCCTAGATCTAATAGGAAAGCACCGCAGGCAACAAGAGCAAGATTACCGGAATATAGTACTCGTTTCCTCCATTGAAATCGGCAAGAAAGAAGATAGAAAGTTTGTAAGCGGCGGATTTAGAAGAGGGATGAGAGAGTAAGGAATTAGAAACCTAGAGTTTTAAAAGACTAAAACGTGCGTGTCTCAATTTGTCAAAAGAAGTGCGGTCCATTTTGTCAAAGTAAATTTTAAAGTAAATTTTATTTATTTTGTATAAAAATTATATATGTAATATTTATTTAATTTTAAAATATTAATTATTTAGTTATTTATTTCGTGTACTTTCGTTTCGTGTCGTGTACCCGTGAGTACGTGTAATTTCGTGTTCGTGTCTTGTACCGAAAAGGCCAACCCAAACCCGAAATTATCGTGTCGTTTTCGTGTCGTGTACGAGATTGCCGGTTCTGTTGGTGCATAATCTACCTATAAACCAGTACTAGTAGTTTTTATATTGCAACTCTCATTCATATATTTTCACACATTTATCACCATCATTAAGATTAAAGCCATTGCCAAATTGAAGTGTTTACTGGGTAGGTTGTTGTGTAATCTTCAACAGATTTGCCTTGTGTATATTTTATGCAACTCAAAGGTAATACTAATTATTGGGTTGCAGATTGTAACTTTTTCTAGTACTAGTCTTGGGTCCCCTGTTGCTTTTTGTTCCATCCAACCATTTAAAGTCTGGAAGGATTGATTTTGTTTTTCTGGGCTTTCTATTTTTCCTTCCACTTGTTTTTATTGTCTCTTTCAACAAATTATACAACTGCAAATCCCACAACTTAGACTTTAAACTTCTTCACTTTATAAGAGCATATACATACATATGTTTGTGTTTTTACTGTTTTAATAGGATCGAAGCTGCAAAGAATTATTGTTTCGACTTGTTTTCAATCAAAAGTATTGTGTATTCTTGAATATTTTGATTTTCTTGATTCTAATAAGAAAGGTTCAATTTTTATAAACTTGGTTGTGACTTGAAGAAAGTTAAGTTGTTGGATTTAGCATTTGGCATTACTTGGAATTTGTTTTGATATGGTTCATTAGAAAGGTAATAAGACCCATATCAGATTATAGTAACAAAGCTTGATTTAGCATTACTGGAGGATGGGCTATAGATCCAGTATAATGTTAGATTAGAGTTTGTCAAGGAAGTGACTTTTTGGTTGTGGGAAAATTTTAGCATGGTAAGGATTAAAAATGGCTGCAAAGCTTTTACATTCACTCACGGAGGAGAATCTGGATTTGTCAAATCAAATAGGATGTATGAATGGAATCTTTCAGCTGTTTGATCCCCAACATTTAGTGACCACCAGGCGCATTACAGGCCATCCAAGAAGACTTCCCCCTGGTATTGTTTTATTAAGCATGTTTGTTGATTTATTAAAGTATGTATGTAGATGTTAATTCATGTTCCGTGATTTGTCACTTTGTAGATATTGGTTAATTCTGTCACTTTGAATGTTGAAACATAAACGTGTTCAAGCAAGAAGGTTGAAACATTTTGTAAAAAGTTGATTTTCTCACGATGATGAAAATCTTGGAGAGATTGCGGAATGTATTAAGGAACTGAATGCAGTGCCAAGTTAGTGAATTCCTTTTTAGAAATTTGAGTCTTTGATATTTTAACATTTCATCTCTACAATTTTTTTGTTTCTTATCAAATACAAGAATGCTTTTGGGCGATTTTCTATCTTTTGATCACTAGTTTCTGTATAAGAACTAAGAAGTCTCATATCCGAGTGCCACTATTCATGCTATATTGGTTTAATTGATTTTCCTATGTGAACACCTTTAACTTATAGATGCTTATGTATTTCAGTTATTCTGATTCTGGTTTCTGCAGTAGATTTTGAGTAACGATGACTTAGTTCAGACTTAATTGTTATGAATCCCTATATTAGAGAGCTTTGAAGTTCTTTTAATTGAAAGTTTATTCCACGTTTTTTTCATCATCGGATCTTTCTCTAGAATGTAGCATTGATCTCACTATCATATCTTACCTAATATTCTACAGGTGATTATAGCACAAATGGAACAGATTCAAATAACACATACCACAGATCTTCAGTAGGGGTAAGCACTTCAGTTGTGTTTCTTTTAATTACTATTTCTTAGAGTGAATTCCTATTTAATATGTTGTATGTTATGAACTAATGTGTGTATTGTATTACGATGTATAAATGTTATAAGAGGATTACTGTGTGCATCCTGAATTATAGCAGAAGTTGTGTTGCTTCATGATGGTAATACATATAAGAATCTCTTTGCTTAAATTATAGCAGAAGTTGTTTACTGAATTGGATTTCTCTATACACACGTATGCAAGTCCTCAACCCTGTTTAACTATTTTGAGTAGATGTAACCCTATCAGCTATAGGTGATACTCTTAAGAAATAATCTCTGCTGTTGCTGATATTTTGGGTAGATGTAAACCCTATGATCTGTAGGTTTTACTCTTGAGAAATAGTCTCTGCTGTTGCTGATATTGTCATTATAAATTAGATTCTGATAACATGTTTCTTTGGCAGGAATATCAGCCGAACAAAAATATTCATGACAAGCGAAAACTGTCCACAGAAACGTCTAGACCTTCTTTCTCCTCTTCATCCCGTTCATCTTCTTTTTCTTCTCTTGACTTCAACAGAACAGCTCAACCAGAGTCCTTGTTCTTCAACTGCATAAATTCTTCTGAAGTTCCTTCAAGGGAACAAACAATGAGACAATTAAGTGCTTCTCCACATTCTGAACGTCAAAACGTCAACCTGCGTGATGTGGTCAGGGACTGCATGTACAGATAACTCCGTGAGATGTCAGTTAAAACCACAACTAAAGAGGCAACATTTGAGTTAATGGTGAGGCGGAAGGACTCGCCAAGACCACTTCAGTCATCCAAAATCAATGATGGAATTTACAGCAACGGCCTTGATCTCCAGGAGTCTCTTAAAGATTTTGCTGAAGTACGAGATATACGGCCTTGGTATTTGGATGAACCTAACATACTTTCAAGGTCATCATCCTACCAATTGAGAGATCAATCTTCGTATTCAACTCCAAATGATACCCCGCAATATTCATATGATGAACGGGGTCGAAGTCAATTATATTATGGGTCACAAGACAGCGTAAAACGAACCTTAAAGCTGAAGGAACTACCAAGACTTTCATTGGACAGCCGAGAGACTTCAATGCGGAGTTTTAACTCTGACACACAATCTAGCTTTATGTCAAAAAGTATGCAAAAGGACAGTGGAAATTTAAGTGAGCACTTGCTTCCAGGTATTCATCAAGCATACGAATCTCAGCAACGACCTCCCAGTGTTGTAGCCAAGTTGATGGGATTGGAATCATTACCAAACTCTGCATTAAACACTGAATATTCTAGTGGATCATCCTGTCAAAGAATTTGAAAACTCTTTAAGGTCCTCAAAAGTGACTGATGTATGCAGACTGATACAAACAATTGATTCCTCTAGGAATTCCTGGAAGGAGCCAACATCACCCCGCTGGAGAAATTCTGATCCAGTTATGAAACCCAAATTGAGAGCCTCTATTGAACCAGCACCATGGCGTCTCCTTGATGGGGCTCAAGGTTCTCAGAAGGTTGTACCTAGAAATTTGAAATCTTTGCAAATAGGACCTGGTCCTTTTCCTTCCGTTTACAGGGAGATAGAAAACAGATTGAAAAATCTTGAATTTAGGCAATCTGGTAAGGATCTCAGAGCTCTTAAACAGATACTAGAAGCTATGCAAGTAAAGGGGCTTGTAAACACCACAAAGCAGGAGATGGTACGAAGTTTCCAAAACAGCAAGACCATTACACAAGCCCCAATCAGAACACAAAAGCGAAGAATGAAAACCAGAAAATAAATGACCATGTTTCTAGTCAGACTTCTCAGAGATCTAGTTCTTCAAGATTATCTGAATCTCTGATTGTCATCATGAAACCTGCAAAATTTGTTGAAAAATCTGGTAACCGTACATCAGTAACCCCTCTTGATCGCTTGTCCAATGAATCTAGGCGTCAAGGGAATGACTTTTCTGATAAAAAAAAATAGTTCGGTCAGGAATGGTAAACAGCAGATTCCGAAGTCTAATCGTAGAGATCATATTGAGACATCTAATGACATGCAAGCTAATGTCAGAACTCCAAGAACACCAATATCAAAGAGGCAACAGCAGTTACCCAGAGAAAGCACAGCTAATTCTGTAAAAAGTTCAGGATCAATCAGCCCAAGGTTGCAAGAAAAGAAACTTGAGTTGGAGAAGCGATCCCAGCCTCCTATATCTCCATCTGATTCTAGTAAATTAAAAAAGCAACCATCAAACAAGCAGCAACAGGAGTCCACTTCACCTGGTGGGAGACGTCGGTCCTTATCCTTAAACTTGCAGCAATGTGATCATCAAATTAGTGAAATCAGCAGTGAATCAAGAAATTCAAATTACAGAGACAATGATAATTCACTGGTTTCTGAAGAAGTCAGCAGTTCCGTAAGACCAGGTTAGATCAATGGCAACCAGAGTCCGTTTATCCAGACGTTCAAGTACTCCAGAGGCCTAGTAGCAAAGGTAGATACCTCTATCTAGTAGTACTTTATCTGGATATTCAGTTTATCCTAACAAGTAGAGAACTAATTTTTCATTTGATGTCAGAATCGAATTGTGCTGCGAAATGAAGATGAATCAGTGGAAGAACTTGGTACGACTTCTCCTGAATATCCTAGTCCTGTTTCTGTCCTCGATGGTGCAGTGTATACTGATAATGCACCATCACCTTCGAATCAGACACTAGATGCCAAAGGTAATAAAATCTGGAATCCTATAGTTTAATTTGCTTACGTAAAGATTTGCATATAAATCTATTGAAAAGCCCGTATCTTCTTTGTGATGGAGCTTTTATATTGACCCTTGCTTCCCTTTAAACCTTGTATTTAAGGAAATTACAAGCGACCTCTTTTTAAGGTTGTAAATTTGTATAATGGTTTAGAACCTAACATATTTTAGTTTGCATATGCATGAGTGTGCTATTGACAGTATCTATACATACTTACAAAAGCACCAGTGGCACGACTCATATCACCAATCTCAGTAGTTGAAGATACCACTTTGTAGGATAAATTAGTTTGTACTGGAACAATCAACTTTTAATCTTTTATGTGCTTGTAGTTATATGGATTGTATCTACAAGCATACAATATGTCATTAAACTATTAAATAAGAAGGATCCAAGAACTATGAAATCACGAACATCTCAAAGAGTAGACGAGCCTTGCTTTGACTGGAGTGCCCAGAAATGCACAAAATTGAAAGATGAATTATATTGGTTACAAATATAAACAGAAAAATTTATGATTTTTTAAATGTGACTTGTTATCATTTTAATCTCACTTGTCATATTTTACACCTGCAGATGACTCTGTATGGAAATCTAATGACATTGCAACAGAAGAGCAGTGGCATCCAGTTGATAGTAACAGATCGAGCACCCTGGAATCTGGTTTTAAATCCAAGGTTAATCGGAAGAAACTACAGAGCATTGGTCAATTGGTACAGCAACTTAGGAGACTAAATTCAGGCCATGATGAAGCTCGCACAGATTATATTGCATCTCTTTGTGAGAACCCCAACCCTGATGACAGATACATATCTGAGATATTATTAGCTTCTGGTCTTCTCCTCAGAGACCTTGGCTCGAATTTGACAAATTTCCAGTTCCACCAATCAGGAGCCCCAATCAACCCGGAGTTATTCTTGGTCTTGGAACAAACCAAAGCTAGTAATCTACTCGAGGAAAACCATAGAGCAGGAAAGATTGTCCAGTTGAACTCTGACAATGAAAAAAATCATAGAAAACTTATTTTTGACACTGTTAATGAAGTTCTTGCTGTTAAGTTGGCTAGCCTCGGACACCTTACAGAACCAAGTTTAAAACCTCTGATAGTAACAAGGAAGACCCTCAACACACAAAAGCTCCTGAGAGAATTATGTTCTAATATTGAACAGCTTCATGCCAAGAAACCGGCTTGCAGCTTAGAAGAAGAGAATGATGGGTTAAAAAGCATCTTGTGGGAAGATGTTCTACATCATTCAGATTTTCATGGGGAAATATCAGGGTTGGTTTTGGATATCGAAAGATACCTCTTTAAAGACTTGGTTGGAGAGATTGTGACCGGTGAGTCTGCTATTTTGCGGATCAAGGCTGGCAGGCATCATAGGCAACTATTTGTAAAGTAGGTCTCCGTTCAATTGTCGCTATTAAGAAGAAACTGTGTCCTACGTGTAATCTGTTCATCGCCTCTGGTAATGACACCTTTTCTTTTTCCTGGTTTGAGAGCTTAATTTCGGGTGTAAACTGAGTGTACTGTGGAATATACTGATTTCTAAGAATGTGTCTTCAAGTTTTTCTTTCTTTTGATATTGTCACATTTCTGAGAATGTGTTTGTTGATGCCATTTTTCTGTACACATCTTATAGATCTATAAGAGCATCTTTAATGGAAAGTTTGTCAAATTTTTTCATTAAAATAATATAAAATACAGTAATAATTATTTAAAATTTGTTGAACCTGATTTTTTACGAAAGCAGTTGATTATAAATTATGATGGTAATTTTTAAAAATAATATATTAATGTTATAGAATTGGATGACTTTTAACTTTTGCTTTTCCACTTCTTAGACTCTTACTCCCTCTTTCCCTTTCAATTCTATACACTTTTCTTTTCTGGAAGTCCCATTCATTTCTATACATTTCAAAAGTTACTAAAAGTGGTAAAGATTTATAATATAAAAATCCAACTACATTCACTACTTTTCTCCACTACACCCACTTTTTATATAAAATATTAACCGGTCCCACCACTTTACCCACTTTTCTTACTTTTTCTTCTTAAATTATGCCCAAACCAAATGTATATAATCTACCGGGACAGAGGGAGTACCTTTCAATATCTATGTAATTTAAAGTCATTTGACTTTTCCAACAAGAAATGCTAGAGTCTCCGAAATGGTTCCCAAAACTGTTCCCGAATGCTGAGTTGTCAGTATGTAATTGGTTGCTTTCTCATAAATGATATGGACCCATCGTGCATCCATATGAGCCCCACGAATAGAAATACGCCACGTGTCATTCGGGACTATTTTTTGGAACGATTTCGGGGTACGTAGGACTGCTCCTTTTCCAATATCTATGTAACTTAAAGTCATTTGACTTTTCATTAGAAGTGTAATTTACATTTGTACCGTGGTAAAAGTCAATTGTATAAGCTTATTTGAGACATGAAAAAATAATATATCTTCTTCCCCTTCATTTTAGTTCTAATCTCTCTTATATATTACTCCCTCCATATCAACACATTGTTAACATTTGACACGAGGGTTCGACACGTATTTTAAAATATTTATAAAGTATAGTTTCAAATATTTTCTTTTACATTTTTTCCTGAATAAATGAAAATTGAATAAAAAAAAGTTATGAAACTCTATATCTTAAAATATGTGTCGAACCTTCTATTTTAAATATTAATAACTTGTTGAGACGGAGAAAGTAGTATATATTTTAATATCATGTTATCATGACGGGGAGGCTCTATATTTCAAAGGAAGAGTAGCAAGGTGGTGTAACAATTATTTAAGGGGGTTGCAAAGTTGTCTACGGATCTAAGCAAATCAAATCATATAATATGAAGGTGTTTAAGAAATTTAAGGTCCGTTTGAAAAATTTTCAAATAAGTAATTTATAATTTAAAATGAATAATTGATTTAATAAGTGATAAGTAAATGAATACTTATAAATTATATAAGTGTCTGGATAATTTTACTTATAATTCAAATTTTTTTAACTTAAATGAATTAAAATTAATTTTTAAATATAATTGTCTTAATTCATAAAATTTAAATTAGATTAACATTTAGAAACATATATTTTAAAACTGAAATTAATAAAAAATAAAAAATTAAATTAAGTTGAGAAAAGTACGTCGTTACTAACATTCAACTTATCAGCTTATAAGTTGTAAAATCGGCTTGTAAATTGGGTTGACAAATACTCATCGATAAGTTGTTGCTGACTTATAAGTCATTAGCTGAATTAAAGCCAGCGCCAAGCAGACCCTAAGTATATCAGGTATGAAATTAAAAAATATTTATGCATAGTTTAGAAATGATCGGAGGGAGATTGAGGCTGGTAGGGACATCAGACCCCACTAGATTTTATAGTTTTTAATATACCTATATAAGTATATATAATATACATGCATATATAATATCTAGCCAGTTGACTTTGTCAAAAGGGTTATTCATTTAGTCTTTACAATTGAAAAATTTCAGCTTCCGAACAAAACAGAGTAAGAGAGATTAAGGAGGGTGTGTTGGTTTAAGATTTTAATGAATTTTTATTGATTCTTGAAATCAAGAGGTATTCATAGTGAATTTTAAATAATCTTATAAAATTTTCAGGTATTCAATTCAGATTTCAAATAATCCTAGCAAATCTGAGGGTATTCATTCGAGATTAAATATATCTTTCAAAATCTGTATGTATTCAATCAGGATTTTAAAAAATCAGACAAAATCAACAGGTATTCAAATTTTAAAGAATTTACAAAAGTCATGGATTTTAAATTATTTGTTAGAGATTTTATATGTAAGTGAAATTTCATCAAGCCACACAATATTTTGATGGATTTGTAAATCGCAACAAATTTTTAAATAGAAAATCAAAATATTAAAGTGAAAAGATATGCTACACAATATTTATACCTCATGTACTATCTTTTCTCTTTCACTTCTCTTGTTCATCGAAGTTGTTCTTTGTTGAAAGGTACCTTATACTCTCCCTTCTTCATTTTCATTTTTACATTAACATGTTTTTGCTAATACATGTTTGTATTATATGTTCTTGGCCTCATTTTATATTATATTGTTAATTCATGAATCATTATATGATATATATGTTCTAAAAAAATTTGAAACGTTATATGGCTGATTCACAAAGTGCCAAAGCTGATTAAAAAAGTGCCAAAAAAAGAGCTAGTTATGATCAGTGGACAAAAGAAGAGAGTGATGGATTCTTGGAACTCATGGTTGATGCAGCAAATAGAGGATGTCATGATAATAGTGGTGTTTTTACTAAACAAAAAGTAATAGATCAAATTCTTCCCCTTCTTAATTTTAAATTTCAGTGTAATAAGGCTTTTAGCAATTACCAAAATTAATTGAAATGGTTTAAAAATCGATATCTTTCTTATTCAACTTTTATGAGTTTTAATTTTGATTTTGGATATGACTACTTCAAAAAGGTTCACCGCTCCAAGTGAAGTATGAGATGAGTACATAAAAGTATAATCAACTCTTTATGCAATTATTCATGTAAACATATAAATGTTTTTTTTTAACAACAATGTGTTTTTTGTGACAGACTCACCGAGAAGATGGCTACTTGCGTTATGACGCATTTGATGATTACGAGGACTTAAAAATTGCTGTTGGAAATGGTGTCGTTATTGGGAAAAACTCTATTGGATTGGGTAGTGTTACTGAAGTAAGAACACTTGAAGCCGGTGAAGGGAGGGACTTTCATATTGACGACTTAAGTTTTGATACTGATAGCGAGGGGTTTGTGCTTGAAGAACACGGCTCACCGTCAATGGATTTTTCTGAAGTTTTTGAGGTGCCCAAAAAGAAGTTCCCAACGAAAAAGAGGTAGAGCCGATTGTGAGGGAAGTTCTAACTCAAGTGGAAACCCTCCTATAAGTGATATTTTGGTGCAACTTGCGAAACTTACGACAACTTTTGAAGGAGTTTACGGATTGTTGAAAAAAGGGAACACGAAAGAACATATACTGCGTGGGATGCCATTAAGGAGGTTCCTAATCTAGGTGAAGATGTCCGTTTAGAGGCCTTTAACTTGCTTGTTACCAAAATAAAAAAGGATGGTTTCTTGAAAATGACTCTTGAAGAAAGAGCAAAATTGATACTCAACATGACGAGCAAAAAATGACAATAAGAGAATTTTCTTTGTTACAAGTATCGAATAAATTTTACAAGTTTGTGTGACTTTATGTGGGAGAACTTTTCCTTGATTCGTTGTGTGACTTTCTTACAAGTTTGTTTTAATAAAATTTTTACAATTATTGTTTTTTTTTTTTTAATTTGAGAGCATTTGTATGCAAGAATATGACAATAATTATCTGTGATAAGCAATGATATAAAGTCCTGATTTCACTTATCATTGTTGTAGTTGGCAAGAGTATACCTGCAGAATTGTTTGGCAGTGAATTGCAGTAAGTTCTAGTATGGTCTTCCCCTGTTTTGTAATTCTTTTACTGGTTTGCATTCCCTGATGTGGTGCTTAGTCTGGTTTGCATTCTAGTTTGTTATGAAACATTTTATTAGGTTATTCTGGTGATAGGATACAAAATACCGAAGCCCGAAACACAGTAGAATTGCAAAGACCTGAGAAGGGTCATGAGTAAGCGATCCAGAGGATTCAGACAACATGATAAGTCCAGATTATACAATGAATCCAGATGTGACAAAGCATCCGGACGACACAAAGCGTATAAACGGCACAAAGCGTCTGGACGACATAATAAATATTGGAGAAGAATTCACCTTTGAACTTATTAAAGCTGGCATGTGTCAGAGCTCCTGAAAAGGTTTGACATGGCGGCCCGAATATTCCGCCACGTGTCGCGAATCATGACAGTAATGATTACCCGTCACCATCAGCACATTCCCTCTGCAGCTTTCCACGTGCCGGGATGATTCCTACACGTGTTTGCCATGCGGCGACTCGCGCACGTGTATGCCATCTGCGCGCTCTACGCGTCCTGTCATCTGGCAAAAAGAGCGGTCCAGATTACGAGGTAAGACCCCAAAACCCTAATCCTTGACCTATAAATAGACCAAGGATTGAGAGGTGTTGGGGTAAGTTCATTTTCACACACACACCCATATACACTCCGATACACTCTTTCTGCTTTATCCTTTCTTCTCCGAGATCCCATTCTCATTCTCACGCCGGAGGTGCCGCGAGGCCTCCGCTCCCCGCCGGCATTGTTTTGCAGGAGCCCGCTCCGGCAGCTTCACCACATCCCGACCGTCCGATCAAGATCAGAGGAGAAGGAGGGCCATGGCGGACTGAGCGTTATCATCTGGTGCTTAGTCTGGTGCTTGGTCTGATGTAATTCTGTTTTGCCTCATCACTTAGCCTGTTCTAGCAACAGTACTATCCATCAGATACAACTGCTACATAGTACTCTGAGATTCGCTCTGTTTCTCCATTAAATTTCGCAGCCTTAAGGTCCCAAAAGATGTCCACAGGCTAACATGTATACTGAATCTCTCCTTCTAGACCATGTATCAGTTAGTGACTTAAAGTTTCTAGGAGTACTTTGAATGTAGAAAAATTTGTGTTTCTTACATGTATACATTTTGTCGATTTATGAAATTCTAGATAATCCTATTTTTAAACCATATTTCCTAAACTGATCCTTGAAGTAGATTCACCCCCGGCTCAAATAATCCAAATCATACTGCACATGGTAGCAGGTAATCCTTTCTCTTTGTGCATCTCGTGAATCAGGATTTAAACACTGTTAAAGAATCCTTGTCTACTAAATTGATACCCCTTTACTGAATAACTTGTCATTAATACTGCATTATTATATCATGAAACATTTGTTCCCGATGATAATATTTAACTTGTACTTTGTTCTTTTTTACTACTTGTCTAACAGAATTTAGGGGACCGAGATTGATTCAACATTAGAGCCAAATTATCTAACACTGTTGTAGTCGTATTTGATTTTCTAATCAATTTGTGTTACACTCATCTAACACTGGTATAGTTTGCGAGTTTCTAATCCGACTTCTTTTAAATGTGCAGCCATTCTTTAACACTGGTGTACTTTTAGATGAAAAGACAGAAACATACTCAATTACTAGACGAGTACTCTTTAATCCTTTCTCTCTTTGTAGCAGCCATTCTTTTTCTTGAGCAAATACCATTTTCCTCTTCTTCTGTCAGAAGATTGTCATTCCACCTTCTCCGACTTTTCAAATCAATCTACAAATTCATCGAGAGCAATTTTTATAAAATTATACTGACAAGTTATATCTCCAGCATGAGGTGTTACTTTAAGGTGTCCATTCTGTTCACATATACCTTAATCTCATTGCCTTTGAAATCCATCACTTCTTTGTTTCCCTCTCAAAAAGAAGAGCCATCCAACATTTGGATTGTTTTTGCACGTACCTGTTACTGTATATTTACTATCGATTGCAATCTATTGAGTGTCGTAATAAATTGTCGTCGAACAAGTATGCCTCTGATAGTTGCTTGAAGCCTTACTACTCCCTTCAATGCCCATAAAAGTTTTCTTGCCTGTATCATCCATATAAGGGAAGTAATCCTTTAGTACACTCCTTCCATCCGCGTGTTGAGAGTTCTTGTTTTCATATACTACTATAGAGACTCAGGAAATGAGAAACTTACTAGATAACCCCTGAAGGCTTTTTGGATTTTTGTAGCAGCTAATTCTTCAATCTTACTTCTCCGGGGAGGTGCTGATGTAGGAGCATTGTATTTAAAATTTATGTGACATGGATATGAAGTGGTATGTAGTTAGCTGTTGAATGAGGGAAACGACCAAAGAAGCAGCAACAATTAATTTGTAAAGGAGGAATTAGCTTTAGCATTAGTAATGCATTAACATTAGCAGCTCAGCTCAATTAATTTGTGAAGGAGGATTTAAACACCCAGTACAGTAATACTGATCACACTCTTCACATTGAAACCTCTTTGTGTCTCTCATTGACATTGTTAGCAAATTTAATAATCTCATTCTTCTGCGGAACTGCTACCACGGCTACAGTTATGTCAAACTCCCTTCTGTTCTACCATTTTTTAAGAAAATAAGAATCTACATTATCATCTCTCTTCTCAACATTACCTATATAAATCCATGGAGATTTAGAGTCCTGCTCCGAAGAAACACTACTTATTGCTTGTGGTAATTTAGAATCTTACATGACCAGAAACCAGATTCTAGCTCTGAACAATTATTTCATACTTAAAAGTTTTATGTATTTTCTGATTAATAAGCCATATCAGTATTACTTGTGTTAGCTCAGTTTTTGTCGGTATGTCCAGTTGACTAGTCGAGGATATCAAATAGGCATGAAAATTTGAAGTTATGCTGTTATGCCAAGGTAGAAATAATATAAATAATGATGTTTTTGAATCTAGACTACTCCCAATTAAGTCATTTTAATAAATCTTTCTGCTTTAGTTTTTTCTTTTAATCTGTAAATCATTTGTTACTCTTGGCAAGTAAATCTTGATCTTGCATCTTTCTATTATATGTTGTTTTAATTATTTATTTTTTTGCAGGCTTTAAATATTACGGATAGTTAAATATAATAGGCTTAAATATTAGCTCAGCACTAAACTGATATTTTTTACTCTACTGATGTGTATTCACTAAGCTGATGCAGTTGTTTTAGATGATAGTACTGCTAAGCTTGTCTTTATTGGTTTCGCATTCTGCATTTTTCTGTCATCTATTCATACATTTTTTCATGCCCTTTGATTCTTCTTTTTCTTAATGCAGGTTTAATATATAATGGATAGTGAAAAAATACCGGAGAACAAGATAGATGAAGAAGAAATTGAAGAAATTCACAATGAATTTTATGATACAATTAAGTTTTTACTGATGATGATTGATGCGATTATGACTGTGTTGAAGGAAACTTTAACTATGATGCATCAACCTATTAGTCGTTCTCTAACACGACGATCAATAACGAGGACGGGGTACACTTTTATAAATAATTTGATGAAAAAAGATCCAGAAAATTTTCACGAATTACATAGAATGTATCCAAATGTGTTTCTCAAGTTGTGTGGCATTATAAGAGAAGGAACTTATTTAGAAGATACTCGATATGTGTCTATTGAAGAAATGGTAGCTATGTTTTTGTTGATTGTGGGACACAATGATCGATACTGTAATGTACGAAAAAGGTTTGGTCGCTCACACTTCACTGCTAGTAGAAATTTCAATAAAGTTTTGAAGGCATTGAATACTATAGCACCACAAATGATGGTAAAGCCCGGGGGCATTTCCCCTAAAATTTTTGCAAGTACAAGATTTTACCCTCACTTTAAGGTAACTTTTTGAATTAAAAAAATAATAATTTTCATAGAGACTAGTTCACTTTTTAATTCTAATGTTATCTTTTTATGAATATTTTAATTTAGGATTGTGTTGCCGCTATTGATGGAACTCATCTTCCAGCTGTGATAAAAGGTCGAGATGTAAGCAATTACTATAATCGTCATGGAATCAATTCTCAAAATGTTTTGGCTGTTGTAACTTTGATTTGGAATTCATTTATGTGCTTAGCGGGTGGAAGGTTCAACACATGACTCAAAACTGTTAAATGATGCACTATCGAGGAGAAGAAATAGGCTGGAAGTTCCTCAAGGTAATCTTTATTCTATACTTGTATTTACTATTTTCCTTGTATTTATAATCTTATAACTTTTCATCTTATAAGTCAAATAATTTTTTAAAAATGTTTTTATTTTCAGGGAAATATTATCTTGTTGATTGTGAATTTGCTAATCGTCGTCAATTTTTAGCCCCTTTTCGTAAAGTAAGATATCATCTTAAAGATTTTGGTGGTCAAGGTCGTCACCTAAGAAATGAAAATGAGCTATTTAATCTGCATCATTCATCATTGAGAAAAGTGACTGTTGATGTGTATTTTTAGAGTATCGTTCGCTGGGAAGGACTGATATCAACACCAATCTCAAGTTTTTTATCTCTTACATTTCAGAAGTGTGGAGAAAGAATTTTGTGGTGTGTGATTATCTACTAATTAATATAATAAACAAATAAAGCTATATAATAAGTGTGAGAGAAAACAATCCAAGAATCAGGGTTCTTCAATGGCTATCATGAATATCTAATTTGTGTACCTTATTTTGCTAAAAACAATCCTTCTAATGTTTATAAAATCATCTCCCAAGGTAAATTATAATGCCTACAAATATACCATGAATGCCACTCCCATGGTCATACAAAGTACAAATATAAACTATTAAGAACCAAGAATTATCAGTTTCACAATTCGCATATCAATCTCCCGATCTAATACTTAAATTGCGTCTATCATATCATGTACTAGAATTATAAACCCTCTCCCGATTCGTTATAATTTCTATAGATACAATCAAAGGTTCGCGATTTCCTTAATTGCGTTAAACCCTCAATGACACATTAACAATCACAAGAAAATCACAATACAACTAAACAAACACAATAAGCCAAAGAATACTACCCAATCCTTGGATAAAAGGATAAGCTACTCATGATAAGATAAATAAAATATATATTAAGAATGCAAACCATGAGTTTAAGAATTGATATACAAAGAATACAATTTTAAAAGTTCCTTTGAAATCTGGATGAATCCATTCACTCCTTTTTCCAATCTCCCTCTCAAGCTGCTTCTCTCCCTTCTCTCAAGAACTATTATATATTCTACTCTATTCTCTATTACAATAGGATGGTTCTCTGTATACAATATATGTACAAACCTAATATAATAAAGAGTTTTAATATTTTTCCAAAAATAAATTGGATTCTGTTGTAAAATTCGTAGTCTGACTTTCAGTCCTGTTACTGGGCTGCTCCAGTTGAATTCTTGATGTTGGGCCATCTCTGAACTGTAGTTAATTCCGTTATCTTCGCATGGGCTGTAAAATCGTCCAATTCTGATGTCTAGAACTCAAGTTATGGCCCAAACAGTGTCCTTGCCCCTCATGACCCTGAATGTCATGCTCAGGCCCCCTGATGCTAAATTGAGACAAATCTGATCTGTTCAAGGCCCCTGAGCCAAAGTTCAGGACCTGTTCTCCCCAATTATTATATTCTTTCGGTGTACCTCTTTGTCCCTTGCACCGTGCTAAATTGTAGCCTAATAAATCCAAATTTCCTTATGATTTAAGCCCAATTCCTTCAAACTTTGGGAATTCTTTATTTCCTATCATAAAACACTAAACTCTAATTAATGATATTCAATTATTCATAATATACTATAAATATGAGAGTAAAATCCTATAAAATATATATAAATATATACTCTATCAAATATCCCCACACTTAGTACTTTGCACGTCCTCGTGCAAACTAATACAATATAACTACTATATAGTACCACTTCCGTAAGGTGATCACGATTGCATTTGGTATATGCAACAAGCCCTTTAAACCCCTAGGCAGCCCTAGTGGACGAGTAAGGTCTCGTGAGGGCCTATAGTGAATGTACCCATAAAATTCATCTAATTCATGCAAAATGCAACTAAATGATTAAAAATGCCAAGGATCTCAAACACAATAGTCTGTACCAAGTCAGCTATAACCTTCAGATTATGCAACAAGTTTAGACACATCAAGCACACACCACAATATCACCACATAGCAAACACAAGTACAGAGTGTGCGTGTGTGCTTAGCTTAACAAAATGCTCTCTAATGAACCAAGAACAAAGACATACAAGTTTCAACATGACAAGTCATGCGAGTTAATAGCTCCCAAGTTGAGTACTAGAATAGATCTTAAACACTTCGTTACTTAGAACCAACCATCATTCAAGTTTAACAAGGGATTTCTATGTCTTCTTTATTGATGCAATACTACTATATACATATATGGTTTTTTTATATGCTCGGTCTAAGGTCAGGACGCTCCTCAGGGTAAGTGAGTTACGACCACCATAAGACTTCACTAGCTTGGTCTAAGATCGGGACGCTGCTCAGGGTAAGTGAGTTACGACCATCATTAGGCTTTGCCAACCATATTATACAAGCATATATATTAAGTGGTTTATTTAACCGTGCAATGGTCANNNNCACTAATACCCATGTAGCGAGTGTTGGGTCAGCAATCCCAAACCATAAAAGGCTTTAGGTTACTAGGCACAAAGTCCCCTCAGACTTAATTACTCGAGTATTAATGAGCTCAACCTAGTCAGTCATACCACATTTTTTTTCTTTTCTTTTAGCGTGTACTTTATTGCTGCTATTTTTTTTTGCTTTTTTTTTTCACCGAAGACATTCACACCCTATAGTCTCCCCCAAACTTTAGCATTTACGTAATAAGCTCAAAAGGAAATAGTCAAAATTCTAATCATCAACTAGTGGCTACCCCTCAAGAAACAAGCACATCTAAGTCTCAATTCTAGAGCATTAAATAAAATCGTGTCAAGAAATAAGCTTTGCACCAGTGACACTACGCATGTAACATCATTAAAACCTGATCATAGCACGACTTAGTCAAAATTAAGCTACACATAGTATCATCATCGGTCACTGACTTGAACTACTAATACTATGAGATCATGCTATGATATGTAATATAATGCAACTAACATATGATAAAGTATATGATACAATGCAATGTATATGATTATTTTTTTAAATATATATAATACAAATATTGAAAACATATGCCCGCACTTAAAGGAGTCAATGTCTTCATTGACACACTAAACTAATAATTCTACAATATAAAAGAATGAAAGAAATACTCCCCTATGTATATGCTTGAAGTGTTGTGATCCATGACTAACTCGATTGAGGCTATGCAAACTCGTAGCGCTTTTTTTGTTGATTTAGTCTTGTTGCATGAGCATGCTAATCAACTACACGAGCATGCCAATCCAGTCTGTGATCATGTCAATCACTTGTTTGTCCATGTCAATGAGCCGCGTGATCTTGCTATTTCTCCGTTCTTATCCAAAATCATTCTAAACACCTGAATAACTAAAGCAAACACATCAAGACAACATGTGGGAGTAAAAAAAAAAAAACAAAATTTAACTAATACTATTATATTGGGTTGCCTCCCAAGCAGCGCTTCATTAATGTCATTAGCTTGACTTGTACATACAACTAGCATTATCAATGTGGTGAAAAAGCAAATAATTGCACATACCTACGAATCAGTATTAGGATTATGATGTGCAAATATAACTCAGATCCATACAGATATAGGAAAATTTGTATAGACCACACTAGCTTATGAGACCTCGAAAAATTAAAATAGCTAGAAAAGTCGTCAGAATAATCACCACAAGTACGACTCATAAACTCTTCCCAAATTGGATCTTTATATTCATAAGAAAGACTTTCAATTTCATCAATCTTAAATTCCTCCTCAATTTTAATTGGACACTCATCAATATTTACCTCATATACCAATTTATTAAGCTCAACAACATTCTCTAAATTTGGTAGAATTTCAATCGCATCCAAGTTATCATTATCGCACATGGGACTATAACCAACTAAACAAGTAGTCTCATCAAACACAAAATTGTCATCAATTGCTAAACAAGAATCATGGATCGTTGGAATATTGACACAATGAAGAACTTGAAGACAACCATTATGCATAACAAGTTGAACTTCCATTATAAAACTATTCCTTTTAGT
>PHNY01026357.1:6216-17383 GCA_003724115.2 Anethum foeniculum | reverse complement strand
TTAGCAATCTCAAAAGTTGGGTCATCAAAGTGTTTAAAAAGTCCCAAAGAAAGTAAAGAAGGATTAGAATGATTCAAACTCTCATCAACACCATTGCATACGTATGAATCATCATAGTATTAATTTTCCAAAGAATAAGAAAAATCTGTGCTAGGAGGGTATGGAGCATAATATGAGTTGTAACAATAGAACAAGTTCACCTGATACGTGCTAAAATTCTGAAAAGAATTAAAGTCTTGATATCATTCTTGATTGCTGGTGAAATTCTGAGAGTTATCCCAGCCAAAATTGTTATACATGTCGTCTTACCTCAAAAGCTTTCTGGTGTCTATCTCAAAGCAACCTGTAGACACACCAAAGAAAAAAAACAAAAAGAAGGAAAAACTATGTACAAAGATAAAATCTAAACTGCAAGAAACAATTAACTCAAAATCAATATTGCTGTCTTCCCCGGCATCGGCGCCAATTTGTTGATGTGTATTTTTAGAGTATCGTTCGCAGGGAAGGATATATATCAATACCAATCTCAAGTCTTTTATCTCTTACAGTTCAGAAGTGTGGAGAAAGAATTTTGTGGTGTGTGATTATCTACTAATTAATATAATAAACAAATAAAGCTATATAATAAGTGTGAGAGAAAACAATCCAAGAATCAGGGTTCTTCAATAGCTATCATGAATATCTAATTTGTGTACCTTATTTTGCTAAAAACAATCCTTCTAATGTTTATAAAATCATCTCCCAAGGTAAATTATACTGCCTACAAATATCCCTTGAATGCCACTCCCATGGTCATAGAAAGTACAAATATAAACTATTAAGAACCAAGGATTATCAGTTTCACAATTCACATATCAATCTCCCGATCTAATACTTAAATTGTGTCTATCATATCATGTACTAGAATTATAAGCCCTCTCCCGATTCGTTATAATTTCTATAGATACAATCAAAGGTTCGCGACTCCCTTAATTGTGTTAAACCCTCAATGACATATTAACAATCACAAGAAAATCACAATACAACTAAACAAACACAATAAGCCAAAGAATACTACTCAATCCTTGGATAAAAGGATTAGCTACTCATGATAAGATAAATAAAATATATATTAAAAATGCAAACCATGAGTTTAAGAATTGATGTACAAAGAATACAACTTTAAAAGTTCCTTTGAAATCTGGATGAATCCCTTCACTCCTTTTTTCAATCTCCATCTCAAGCTGCTTATCTCCCTTCTCTCAAGAACAAATATCTATTCTACTCTATTCTATATTACAATATGATGGTTCTCTGTATACAATATATGTACAAACCTAATATAATAAAGAGTTTTATTATTTTTCCCAAAATAAATTGGATTCTAATGTAAAATTTGTAGTCTGACTTTCAGGACTGTTACTGGGATGCTCCAGTTGAATTCTTGATGTTGGGCCATCTCTGAACTGTAGATAATTCTGTTATCTTCGCATGGGCTGTAAAATCGTTCAATTCTGATGTCTAGAACTCAAGTTAGGGCCCAAACAGTGTCCATGCCCCTCATTACGCTGAATGTCATGCTCAGGCCCCCTGATGCTAAATTGAGCCAAAGTTTAGGACCTGTTCTCTCCAATTATTGTATTCTTTTAGTGTACCTCTTGTCTCTTGCACCGTGCTAAATTGTAGCCCAATAAATCCAAATTTCCTTATGATTTAAGCCCAATTCCTTCAAACTTTGGGAATTCTTTATTTCCTATCATAAAACACTAAACTCTAATTAATAATATTCAATTATTCATAATATACTATAACTATGAGAATAAAATCCTATAAAATATATATAAATATATACTCTATCAGTGATCGAGAGAATTTTCGGTATCTTTAAATCTCGATTTACGATATTTAAAGTTGCCCCTCAATTTTTATTTCAAGTACATGCCGAGTTGGTATTAGCTTGTGCTAGCATACACAATTTTCTTCGAAAAGAATGTCGCTCTGATGTATTTTCAATTGAAGTAGTAGATGACCAACCTTCGGACATGGAGGATGATAATCCTGAATTAAATATCTCAAGCCAACAACAACAAAGGATTGAAGCAAATACTTGGAGAGCTAGCATTGCTAATTTTATGTGGGATGAAAGGCCTCGTACTGGGGTAAATGAAGAAGATGACGAAGACCAATATTATGAGAGCGATGAACATAATAGATAATGAGCGATGAGTACTTGTTTTTTGCTAGTTGATGAGTTGAACTTGTTATTTATTTTTGAACTATAACATTGTCATTAGTTGATATATGATATTGTGAAATAAAAGAAATATTAGTAAATCAATCCAACAAAATCCATGGAATTTTATCTAGTCCAACAAAATCTTGACAAATCAATTCATTAAAATCCATCAAAATTTGTATCGAATTAAAAAAAATCAGTATCCAAGTCTTTGTGGAATTCAAACAATCCATGGATTTACAAAATCCATTAAAATCCATGGATTATTATCAATCCGTTAAAATCTCAAATGAATACACCCCCCCTAAGAAATATTTGGACAATTTTCATCATTTACCTTTTATTTTTTTTGGGAGCTTAACCCTCATTCATTCTTTACTTCTTGATTATTTCATTATCATTCCTCTATTTTTTTTCAACCAAAAAATTAGACGTATGTTTTCCATCTTTATTATTTACTTTTTCACCTATGAATTTTACTAAAAGTATACTTCTAAAAATAATAGGAGATGCTTGTTTAAATGAATATCTTGTGACGTATATCGAAAGGGACATTTTCGAGACCCTAAGTAATGAAGCAATTATACACAAATTTCAAGACAAGACATGAAGAACTGGAGAATGTTACTCTGAATTGTTAAATATGTAAAGTGTACTATTTTTGTTATAAAATATTATCAATTATAATATATTAAGAAAATATTTTGGCCCCCACTAAATTTTACGGCTGGCTCCGCCACTGCTTCTCGACCCACTTTTATTTAGCTTGTTTGCATCAGCTTTCTCCATTCTTAACCTTTTAATAAAATGGTTCAATCTGCTATTTTTGTATGTAATGGGTTAAAAAACGTGCGCACCAATTTATTAAATACTTGGGTTTAGCACTTTGGCATAATATTATTGTCTTAACTAATCTTATTGTTTGGTTCATTCATTTGCATTCTAGTAGATACTGTTTATCTAATATTAATTACTTGTACTATTTTAGATATTATGTCACCTAAACATACTTAAGTATGTTTCCGGTTGATTCTTCATTGTACATGTGCCATTACTTGAGTAGCAGTACTTGGTATAGTTTATTTTATTTTCTTAATTACAACTTGCATGCATATTAGCTTCATGACAGGAGTTTAAAAGATAAAATAACGTTAAGAATATTTATATTTATTTATTGAGATCATATTTTTGGAATTAAAATATAAGTATAGCAATAAGAAGGGGCAGTATATATAATTGATTCCATTGTGTTTACTTTTATAGTTGCACATTAAAATTTTATTGTTTCAGTTGTGCTCAGTTTGTAGATTGTTTCTAACGACATCCAGACACTCCAGATTATATCTCAAGCTACTTGTTACTTGCACATGTGTATGTTGTCATTAATTAAATAATATATTTATAATCGTCAAGTGCCTGAATGTCGTCCTTGATCTTCGTAGAATATATGTTTCTATTCTTTGTGATTTTATGACATGCTCATAATATATATTTATTATTAATCTCTCGTATATGTTTATTTGATCTTTTTCTATATGAGTTTAACTTGTGCTATATTTATGATGCAATTAGCAATGTCGAATCTTACAAAACTTGATTTTAACGCACTTGATGTCACCGGTAAAAAAATAATTGACATGGATTTCGGATGCAGAAATCCATCTTAGTACTATAGGCCTTGGTGACACCATTAAAGAAGGAAATAAAAGCTCCGAACAAGATAAAGCAAAGGTCATGATATTTCTTCGCCATTATCTTGATGAGGGCTTGAAAACTGAGTACTTGATTATTAAAGATCCATCAACCCTTTGGAAGGATCTGAAAGAAAGATATGACCACCAGAAAACGGTGATACTCCATAAGGCTTGCTATGATTGGCTCCACTTGCAAGATTATAAAAGTGCGAGCGAGTATAATTCTGCAATGTTTAAAATTACATCTCAACTGAAATAATGTGGCGAGAATATCACCGATAAAGATATGTTGGAGAAAACATATTCCACATTCCATGCTAATAATATGCTCTTGCAACAGCAATATCGTGAACGTGAAATCACCAAATATTCTGAGCTTATTTCAGTCTTGCTTCTTGCCAAACAAAACGATGAACTTTTGATGAAAAGTCATCAAGCACATCCAACTGGGTCAACACCATTTCCTAAAATGAATGTTGTAACTAATCATGATTATAGGCAAAATAAATAATTTTGACGTGGACGAGAACGTGGGCGTGGATTTGGTGGTGGACGTGGACATGCCCGTGGTTGTGGTTTTGCGCATAATAGAGGTCATGATCATCAAAGTTTCTCCAACTTTTAAAAAAAACCTCACCACCAGAAGTGGAGGAAAAATGAGGAAAAATAAAAGGAAAATGTGGTTGAAAGTACTTGTAACCGATTTGGAATGAAAGGCCATTGGAGATGTACCTGTCGTATCTCCAAGCATCTTTTTGACCTTTATCAAACTTCTTTGAAGAATGTTGAAACCAATTTTACCGAACAAAGTGATCCTTGGATTTGGTCGTGGACGTGGACATGCCTGTGGCCGTGGTTTTGGGCATAATAGAGGTCATGATCATCAAAGTTTCTCCAACTTTAAAAAAGAAACCTCACCACTAGAAGTGGAGGAAAAATGAGGAAACACAAAAGGAAAATGTGGTTGAAAGTACTTGTAACTGATATGGAATGAAAGGTCATTGGAGACGTACCCGTCGTATCTCCAAGCATCTTGTTGACCTTCATCAAGCTTCTTTGAAGATTGTTGAAACCAATTTCACTTAAACAAAGTGATCCCTTTGGGATAACGCATCTTGAAGCACACCTTGGTGGTGGGGATCCAGTTGATCCTTCAAGCCTCACCCACATGGAAGTTGGTGATTTCTTTGAGGATGTGAATGAGGATGTGGCCAAACCTGATGGTGGAGATATTTAAGTTAAATATTGAAAGGACCTTTTTTTTAAGTTTTTATGTTGAACTTTAATGACTGTCATTTTATTATGTAATTTTCTTTGATCACGAATTATATATTTGCGGTTATTATATTTTTAATATGTGTTACTTGCCTTATGAAGAAATATGGCCAGCAGCCTCTCATTATGTGCCATAAAAGAAGATGAACCATTTTGTTTGGCAGATAGTGCAACTACACATACAATTTTAAAAAATAAAGAATATTTTTTGCACCTCATATTAGCTAAAGCTAATGTAAACACAATATCTGGTGTGTCAGATCTTATTGAAGTCTCCAGAAGAGCAAATATAGTGTTATTCAATGGTACACATTTATTTATCGAGATTGCAATATTTTCCACCCAATCAAAGAGAAACCTTTTGAGCTTTGAAGATATACGCCGCCAATGGCTATCATATTGAGACGAAAAATGAAAATGATGATAAATATTTATGTATCATGTCTATAGTCTCAGGGAGGAAGCAAATTATAGAAAAATTCTCATTATATATGTGATGGCCTCCCAATTCGGGGTCTACATTAAAAAGTCACGCCTTAACATTAACATACATATCCTGGATATAATAATGCAAATACTTAACCCCTTTACTCCACAAGGATCTTAAACAGGTAATGGTATCAAATAGTTGCAACTATTAAGCATAAAAATAAAATTATTACAAACTTTAATAAATAGGATATCCATAATTCCGACTTGGAATTATACAAAACAACTGAACTAAAATCAAAGACCTACAACCACATGGATAATTTCCAACTAACTATCCAAAAGTATCCTCTACCTGGAACTGGTATAACAAATCTAACGGAGCAGGGAGGACTATTGTAGACGATAATACAAGCTGTATGTCTAAGCCTGGCCACCTTCCTCTGGCTTAACTGTCATGGTTAGATAAACAACGAAATGAACCACAAAAGCTCAGCAAGTCGCTACTATAAATAGATGGATTAACTATTTAATAGAATAAGGTAGAAATTTCTGATTATAAGCTAAAGTTATAAAGGTCTTAAGGATGTTCAAGATAGGGTTAATTCCAAAAAAAAAATCATTTTCATAAAAACCTTTCTTTTCTCACAACGTCAAAAAAATTCTCCTTCATCCAGACATTTTCTTCCAAAACATTTTTTTTCATCAAAACTTTAATTTCATTCACAAAAATCATCTAATTTTCAAAATAGTCTAATTATCTGGAAATTTCTTTTCATGAAACATTTTACTCGATTGGAGTGTATAATCCCTATACCGGACTTTACAGTCCCTCTAGACGTGAATACGGTACCGGTAAGGCAATATATTTAGCCTTTCAAATGCTAGCCCTTACTAATCTTCATAATGTGCCAGCCCTCACTAGTCTTAGTAATAATATAGCTGGACCGACGTTACTCGACCACTTATGCTTCCAATCTTTAGAAATCCACATAAATCATTTAGATTGAAAACTTTCATTTTTCAAAAATATTTCTCATTCTTACATCTTTACAGTCCTTTGAAATCATTGAGACTATTCCAAGTTTTAAATCATTCTTAATTTTAATTTCATAAAACTTTGTTATGTTTACAAGTGGTAAAGTGTACCAAAGGTATCATCATTCAGGAAATCATAAGTATTATCAACCTAAAAGCATTTGCATTTGATACAAGACATGATATTTACAAGAAAAGAGACGGCTATTTCAATATATAAAACTGTTCATAAGGTGTCAGTGTGTATTCAATAATAACATGGTAGGCAAGGGTTGAAATGTTACTTGCCTTTCTCGATTCCTTTCTTGATGACCAAAAAACCTACTTTCCCGTCACCTGGTGGGGCCTTTCCTTCCCTATACCGTTCGTTCTCACTTTCTGAATCTACGCGTATAAAGACATTATTTTAGTATCCTTATAACCAATTATCGTTCACCCTAAACGTCTAAGACTATTCTTCCCATTAGCTTCATAAAATGTATTGTACGTATATCATATATACTTTACATACACTTAAGAACCCAAACACGTATACGAATGATACTTAACAGATAACACACAAACATGCCAACCATACATGAAACAGCCTGGAAACATTTTCAGAAAACATTTCTGTTTATTTTTAACAATTTTTGAAAATAATATTTGAATCTCTTTTTATAAAACATTTGATAACAAAACTAAGTATAAAAAGAGTCCTGATTTTTAAAAATTACTATTTGGAAATATTTAATTTAATTGGAGTCAATTTACTATTTAAATAAATTCTTAGTCGATAAAATTAATCGATTAACTCTCTTTAATCGATTAATCAAATCAAATAAAGATTACTTAAATATAATTTAAATCAATTAAGTCAAGTCGATTTGAGTAAAGAAAACTATTTTAGAAAATATGTTAGTATTAAACAGATAGATTAATAAAACACAGAAGTGCGCCTCTTGTTTTTAGAAATTATTATGTTATTTTATTTATAATTTTTTTATAGAAAATCAGGCAGCACTTCCTCTATTTTATTAACTCCTAGTCGGTTCCAAGCCGACACCAACAATCAATGTTCATACTATATTTCAATAATCTCATTTTATACAACAATCACAATACTTGTGCTTGTATGCTATCTTTGTATTATTTATGACTCAACATAAACTACGCGCGCACATTCCATAATCTCGTTCCAATACTCAACATCTTAAAACATACATATACGAAACAACTACCAACATACTCCCAATCACATCGAATACATTCCATTTACACATCACACATGACCTCATTAACACATATTGGCGAACCAATTAGCTTAAAATCATCAAACTGAACATTAAAAAATACAACAATATCAACATATACGCTATTATATAAACACAAAACATATAATCAAACATAATCTCATCCATTTTCATTGAAACCCATCGATTATCATCGTATAATAAAACTGAAAGTTCTTAAAACTTTAATACAATTAATTAAATGGATGTCTTTAGAATTGTAGGACTCAGTTATAACATCATTTTCCACCGCCGGCTCGTCGGAGCTCATCGGCGGCGCCAGCGGCAAAACTCCGATTGTACCCATAAATCAGGTTTCCAACCACAACTTCGCTGATTAGCTTATATACACACTAACAACTCATTTTCATAAAAAATCGAATCAAAATCAGAGAATCTGAACCCGATGTGGGTTCATCAAAAATCAAACTATACATACAACTATATACACATACAAGTACATAGCAGTGGTTAGGAGAAGCAAAGGGGCAAAAAACCCGACCTCAATTCAATAAATCGGCCGAAAATCGAAGGAGGAGAGAAGGAGAGATAAAATACCAAAGGAGATAGTAGAAAGATGGAGAAGGGTCGAGAGATTGTGAGAGAACAGGGGTGGGGGTCTGGTGTATTGGGAATTAAAAGCCCAGGGTAGTTTAGTAATTTTATAATTAAAAATCAATTCTTTTTTGCTTTTCTTTTAGTGTAAAAATAATTAAAAATGTTTTGTAAAATACAAAGCTGTGCAGTAATAGTTAGGGAAAAATAATATTTTATTTTTAAAAATTAGAGAATTAAATTACCTTTCTTCCCATATATTTAAAATAATTTTTGAACGTATAGATTATTGTATATGTTTTACAAGATAATGCTCAAAAATCAAAATAATGATTATAAAATCATTTAAAAATACCAAATCACCAAAATAAATTTTCAACTATTATTTTTAAAAAGTCTCTAGGGATCTTCCAGAGATAATAAAACAAATCTCATAATTTAATCATATCCCAATTATTTATAAAAATACTTAAAGGCTCTTATAGTCATATTTTCACATAATAAAGCATTTAAATTCATTTAAAACACATCGATCACATAATCCAACATGTACAAGTTATATAGCACGTATTCATACATCCCTCAATCATACCTCATACTTCCGATTAATTTCCATATAAAATCTTAAATATCCTCACTTTTCCATTTTTGTCATATATATATAATACGATATCCTTTACGGTCATACATTTACTTTATTCGCTTAACCGTATCAACACATACAGGTCACATAATCATGTAATAATATAATTCCCTTAACAAAATCATAACTCACTCATTTCTCCTTTAATACTCATAAATTATCATTTTTCAATTCTTTGATCGCGAGCATCAATTCATATACCACATAGTGACTCATCAAACTGGAATATAACATAATATAATATAATATAATATAATTATTTTCTAATTTCAGATAAAGTTTCTCATTTAAATATAATATTTTTTAAAATATAAATCGTGAAATCCCTGGATATTAATTCTGGATTATATTATACTTCTATAAATCCAGTTGAATCACACATGGTGATGAATCAAAAATTGTCAGACCCGATAAAGTTTCTTATATGGCATGATCGTTTAGGCCATCCGGGTTCAACAATGACGCGAAGGATTACAAAAAATTTAACCGGACATACTTTAAAGAATACAATTTTTCCATTCTCCCAGGATTTTTCTTATGTGGCTTTCTTTCAAGGAAAATTAATAACAAAACCATCGTCTGTAAAAGTTACAATCGAATGTCCATCATTTCAGTACTTTATGGTACTTATAGATGCATTAACACGATGGTCACATGTTAGTTTGTTCTCCACCCGTAATATGGCGTTCGCCATACTCCTTACTCAAATATTGCATCCTAATCTTTTAACAATTATTGCATGTCATTTGGGATTGAAGTAGAATATCTGGTTCCTCACACACATAACCAAAATGGATTAGCAGAATCATTTATTAAAAGGCTACAGTTGATTGCCAGGCCTTTACTCATGAGACCAAATTTACCAAATACTGCTTTGGGACATGCAATATTACATGCTGCATTATTAGTTCGTTTAAGGCTGACTACGTATCATAAATAATCGCCATTGCAGGTTGTAAATGGTCAAGAACCAAATATCTCTCATTTAAGAGTTTTTGGGTGTGTAGTTTATGTTCCAATATCTCCTCCCCAACGAACAAAAATGGGGCCCCAAAGAAGATTAGGGGTATATGTTGGGTTTGACTCTTCCTCAATTATTAAACATTTGGAGCCTTTAACTGGAAATCTATACAAAGCTAGATTTGCCGACTGTCTGTTTGATGATACATGTTGAGCAGAATTAAAGAAGGATTTATTATCTCAACAATGTTGGTTTGGATAACTCAACATAGAACAAAGACTTGGAAATAATACTATATTTCATTAAAATCAGTACAGATTGAAGAGTTGGTATATACATGTGGTTCTGTGAAATGTAGTGAAGAAGTCATCAGCAGAAGTTCGTAAGAAGTTCATTAATATGTTCAAGCAATGGAGAAATAAGGTTGAAGGCATTAGAAGCAGTTTTCAGAATCAGTGTGAAGATCTAAAGGATTTCACTGAGGCTGATTGGATATGGTAGAAGACTTAACAGTGTTTTGATTGCTAATAATATGAAGGACTGGGAGCGGAACTAGTCATCTGTGAACCAGACCAATTGCACTAGACGTCAGTGGTTCGTGAAGGGAAACTAAATATTATTGTTCAGAAAAATTGTTAAGTGAGGAGTTGCATACAAGTGAAGGGGCAGAAGTGAAATTTAATATTTAGTTGGTCCTGAAAATGCAGCTCTGGGAAGTTAAGTGGCTTTAGTGCAAGACGGATCATGCTCAGGGTATTGGAATGTAGTTTGACCAAGTCATGTGCGTTGCACAAGGTGTCCAGCTCCAGAATCTTTTGTTTAAAGTAAAGTTTATTTATAAACTTTAATCTATTTATTTTATAAACTTTAATTAAGGTTTATTTTATAAACGGGTATGTTAGATAATTTGATGATCAGTGTTTATCACTTAGGCAAATCAGAGTTTATTATCAGCGTTTGACAGATTGATATCAGTATTTAATATCAGTGTTTATTATCAGTGTTTACTGTCAGACTCTGTTGAAGGAGCAAATTAATCAGTGATTGATTTGATTGAAGATCTTGAAGATTACAAGGATGTGTCGA
>PHNY01026262.1:26295-41678 GCA_003724115.2 Anethum foeniculum | reverse complement strand
TCGATGTTAAATGGGTTTATAAGAAGAAAATGAATGCTCAAGGAGGAATAGAAAGATTCAAGGCGCGGTTAGTTGCAAAGGGCTACCGACAAAAGGCTGGGATAGACTATGATGAGGTTTTCGCAACCGTGGCCAGAATGGAGACAATAAGGCTTCTAATCTCACAAGCTGCTCAAAATAAATGGCCCATTTATCAGATGGATGTAAAATCCGCATTTTTAAATGGCATGCTAGAAGAGGAAGTGTACGTGAATCAGCCCCTGGTTATATAAAGGCTGGAAAAGAAAAGATGGTGCTGAAATTGTATAAGGCTTTATACGGTTTGAAACAGGCGCCACGAGCATGGAACACTCGTATTGATGCCTACTTCAAGAAGAATGGATTTGTGCAATGTCCTTATGAAGCTGCCCTGTATGTCAAAGAAAGGAAAGGTAATTTACTGCTCGTTGCGCTTTATGTTGATGATCTGATTTTTATGGGGAAAAATGAAGAGATGATTAAAGATTTTAAAAAGGAGATGACACAAGAATTCGAGATGACTGACTTAGGATTGATGAGATATTTTCTTGGCATTGAGGTGAGGCAAGATAAGTCAGGTATTTTTATTTCTCAAGAAGCATATGCAAACAATATTTTGAAAAAGTTCAGGATGGAGGACTGCAATCCAGTATCAACTCCAATGGAACAGGGAACAAAGCTTTCTAAATTTGAGGGAGGAAATTCAGTTGAAGCAAATTTATACCAAAGCTTAATTGGGAGTTTGAGATATCTTACATGTACGAGGCCTGACATAGCTTTTAGCGTTGGGATTGTAAGAAGATTCATAGAAAATCCAAAACAGTCACACTGGAAAGCAATAAAAAGAATTTTGCGATATATCCAAGGAACAAAATCTCTGGGATTGTTTTATTCTAGAACAGAGGACTACAAATTACTGGGATATTCTGATAGTGATTGGTGTGGAGACATGGATGAACGCAAAAGTACATCTGGATACTTATTTTTTATGGGAGACACAGCATTTACATGGTATTCTAAGAAGCAGCCTATAGTTTCATTGTCAACTTGTGAGGCAGAATATGTGGCAGCGTCTTAATGTGTTTGTCATGCCATATGATTAAAAGGATTAATTCATGAGCAAAAGATCCCACAGCCAATGTCAACTGAAATTCGAATTGATAACAAATCCACAATTGAGCTTGCCAAAAACCCAGTACATCATGAAAGGAGCAAACACATTGATGTGCGGTTTCACTTTATTCGGGAACATGTGAAGAAGAAGAACGTGCATCTGTGACATGTTGCTAGTCATGATCAAATTGCAGATGTGCTCACCAAACCACTTTCAAAAGCTTTGCTGGATACTTACAAAAGGTTGATGGGAATGAAAGATAGAAAAGAGTTAGTTTAAGGGAGGAATATGTTGGATAAACTGNGTAATATTTATTATGTGAGAGTTTAATATAGCAGGTTCATGAACTCAAGAGATGCATCTGATTTAATTCATGTATGTTGGTTGATATTCTCCTACTATAAATGGAGAAGTATGTATGATCATAATATTATTATTATTATTGAAAGATTATAAGTTTCAGGATTAAAAACAAGAACTGTTCTTCTCTGTGTTCCATATACTGAAAATACATACCAGAACCAAACACACATACACCAGTCCTACACACTTAAACAAGATCCACACACACATATTTTAACAACACTATTAATGACCTTAGTATTTGGTAAATTTTGTTAAAGAATCGGTTGGCGGAGTGGATAATACAAGCTCAAAATAAAAAGACAATATATATTACTCTGCAAATTTATCAGCTCTTAGGAAACCAAACGTCAATATAAGAACAAAGATACTACAATTATTAGCCAGCACAAACATACTACAATAACTTTTGAAGCCCTTTCTCCTCCTGGGGCTGCCTCAGTTTTTGTAACAAAAGTAACTCAGTGTTTGGATGGATTTCGAACACTTGCGATCGAGTCTGTTAAAATCAAACGCTCCCATTCCAATCACATTCGTAAAAAGAAATCTCCAGAAGATCTGCCCCCTTATATCCCTCAACAACAAACACAGTTCGTTGTCTGTTTCACTCCAGAATAACTTTTGGAATATTAATTGACATCCTGGCCTCATGATTCATCCATTGAAATCCAACAGATGGCATGAAGAGAAGCTTTATTTCAATTTTTTATTACATATATGGGACTGAGGAATTGAATCGCTGCCTAATCCTTGGAAGAGATACACCTTCACTTCTTCACGCTAGGTTATCATTTGCCATATATGTACCCGGACTCAGCTAAAAGTGTCCAACATGGATACGTGTCCAAACGTCGGACACGGTAATATTTTGAATTTTTTTACATATTTTTTGCCTAAAATAGTTGTCCGAGTGGGGTATGACCGAGTGTCGAGTGTCCAACACGGTTACTTGAGGAAAATTGAAGAGTTGGGGTAACATGGTTTGCCACTAGGCTTTATCAAGTTGATAAAAGTAAGTATTATTTTGCGCTTAGACTGTAGAAATTATTTGAAAGAAACCAGGCCTCGGAACAAAGCCGTATAAAAATTTTGAGCTCCGGGAACTATATTAAGCTCCAGCCTTTTGACTTTCAACACGAGCCTGGAGACCACACCTTGATTGGGGGTAACGCCTACCAGAACCACGCTTTAAGAGAAGCAGGGACATTGAACAAATTACAGGGGGGAATAGCATTAATTTTGAAAGGCGGGAACTATTAAATATGTCAATCAAATGGCACTTTCAACCTAACAGGAAAACAATAAACCAACACATGCTAACTACAGTGCTTAAAACTACAGTAGTGCTACAAATGTTGGCTAAAACTACCATAGAATAAACTAGTGAGAAAATTCAAAAACACGCAAACTTCAGAGTATTTTTCTCATCCAAAGTGTGACAAACAAAATTTAACATTCATTTTGTGTTTTATATAAATTTTTGAAGTCAGTATCTAGTTTCTGCAGAGTTGTTTTTGTTATACAACGTCAAATACACAGTAATGCATTTTTAAATGTACTCTATCAAGGAATTCGTTAATTTTTCCTAAGATCTTCCTATTAAATATTTCCTGAGGTAACTCTGTTTGGTGACTTGTTCTTGTTGATACTGTGTTGTTCATATTTGTCGGACTAAAAACAATTGTGTTTATACTTCCTTTTGGATGCTGAGTTTGTTTGAACTGTTCTTTGTTTGTTAAGCAGGGCTTTGCTTGCAGAATGTGCTTACCAAGAAGCATGGGGAAACTAGTTGCTAAATGAAGGAGGCAATGCTCAATGCATTTAGTTTATATTTTATGAACTGGTCATTGTTATGACCAGTTTAGATAAAAAGATTAAATTTCTGTCCGAGCTCAGTGCATTCAGTTTGTCATTACGAATGCATCTCCCGTCTGACCATCTGGATTGAAAGATTTGATCAATGACCAAACTTTAAATTTCTTTTCCTTTTGTTTTGGTTTTGTTGAGAAATAATCCATCTAAAACCTTAAGGCCCTCCAGGATCTTATATTAGTATTCTAACACTCCCCCTCACTCGAGAGCCCATTTTTTGGGTCGAAGAGTGAATCACGAGCAGGAAGTTGAACTTGAGAGCCCCACCGACCAAAGCTCTGATACCATGTTGAGTAACCACCTCATCTAAAACATTAAGGTGTTAGAAAAAGACCCCAGCAGAATCATATATCTAACTTTGTTAGAATACTAATATAAGATCCCGCAGGGTCTTTCTCAAATACCTCAAGGTTTTAGATGGACTGGTTCTCAACATGGTATCAGAACTTAGGCTGGAGGGAGGACTAAGGTTCGATTGTCAGCTACCCCCAATATTCTCACAATTTAAAGTGGACAAAAAAGGCAATTAATGCCCCAAAGATAGGCGCCCGTGTTCCACTCATTGACCCATAAAAGAGCTCTCGAGTGAGGGGGAGTTTTAAATATATGATCCTATTGGAGCCTTTCTCTAACATCTTAAAGTTTTAGATGAGATGTTGACTCAACAGATTTCAACCTGTGCAAAGCTAGAAGGGTTAAGAGCTGTTTCTTAAATTTTGCGATAATTTTTTTTTCTAGTTTTCTTATTTGGTTTTTTGCAGGAGCACTAAAAAGAATTGACAGTAGCACACTCTCAATTTCAAAATGTTAACAAAATTGGGGTTTCATTTTCTTTGATAAAATTAAATTGATAAATTTATTTAAAAAGAATCAGCGGGAATAGTGAAAACAATGCAAGCCAAAATTGATTTTTTAAGAAAATGGATTTAACAGAGGTGAAAAATCACAATATAAAGCAAATTAACATTGCAACCATCTATCAAAAGCAAAATAGACGTAGCCATCAAGAGAAAATGACTCTAATAATATTAGCGATTACAAGAACAGTGCCAGTATTAGCCAGCCCATTGGCGTTGTTTTCCTAATTATCATCTTCTCCAGCATTCTAGTTGACTCTTCTAAATCCTGTAAGTAAAAATAGGCTCTTCTGTTTACTTGTAACTTTAATAAAGATTGTTATGCCCCTTTTTGGGCATGGGTCCTAAACAGACCCATTATGATTAATTTGATTTTAGGCCTTACAAATGGGCCTAGATAAGTTTATCTATTGAAGACTAATGGCCCAAGACTTGGCTAGGGCACCCCAGTGAAGGGTCGTAGGCCGCTTCAATCATAGGGGTCGCTAGTAAGTCTTAGGGGTCGCTCTTGTTACACTAACAAGCCCGCCTTAGAGGCCGCATCGCATCAGTCACAATATGTTAAGGGAATTTATTGGCAACCCTTTTAGGGTCGCCTCATTATGTGACAATAAGCGTGCCTCATCACCTTAGGGGGTGCTCCGCTATGATTCACATTTCTGTTGTATGAAGGCCCATTGCTATGGCCCCCTCAAGGAGGGGACGCATGGCTGTGGTCACTATAATTTAACAGATGGCCCTTAGGGGGCGCACATGAGGCCTCGCGGTGCCTCCATAGTGAGCCCCTGGAAGGGTAGTGCCTCATTTTATGACCATTCTACAGCCTTATAGGCTTGGGCTATAGTCTCAATGGGCTTTTCATGGATGATCTCCAAGGCTTTTGAGCCAGGACCTCGATGAACCGAACGAAACCCTAGCCCATTAGATTAATTTGTTCCCCAAGAACTAAGTGCGGTTTGAATCCCTATAAATAGGGTACGTAGGCCTCTTGTTTTGGCAGAGAAACAGTTTGTACAAGAGAGAATATACTTATTTTCCTTGGGCATTCTACAAGTCAATCAACAAGATCAGTCACAACATCCATCCAAATTCATCCTGTGTTCTTCGTGTTCTTAGTAAAATATTTTGCTCCGTGATTCCAGAAAACCTGCAAAATATTGTTATACCAATTTCTCCCGATAATATTTGGCGCTAGAAGGAGGGCATTAATTGCAGCCCACATTCTGGTGTCCACTCGAAGTTCTTTCCCACCTTTTTGATGGCCTTGAAGAATTCCTGACACTTATTTGATGATTTTGATACAAACCTATTTAGGGCCGCAATTCGCCCTGTTAGGCTTTTCACTTCTTTCACACTTCTTAGGGACCTCATGTCCATGAGTGCCTTGATCTTCTTGGGGTACCTCGAAAGTCAAGGGATCCATGCTGAGCCGATCCCGGGAGCACTTATGATGGAAGCTTCCAACAAATCATGACCCTTTAAGAGGGCATAGTAGAGGAAGCCAGTGATGAGGACGAGACCCCGAGCCACTTGAGATGTCTGTCTGATGCAAATTGTATATTATGAATGTAATAGATGTTGCGTGTAGCACCCCTTTCAACCTGAACTGATCTAAACTGTTCAGTGCGAAATTAGAGCTTGTTGTAGTTGTGTGTTTTGTCAACACGAATTTGTCATGCAGGGATTAATCGGATTCTAAAAATCAAATTGACAGAGCACAACATGAGACTTGTTACACTTAAAGCATAGATAAATAAAATTGATTTATTTTTGAACAAAATTTCACTCCCCCATAAACGAATTCTTGATTTGGCACTGTTCTAAACAACATTTATTTTCATCACAAGAATACTGCCACATATCGGGTCAATGGAGGAACCAGGAAGATACATATGGTGCTATTAACTGCATTATAATCTTATACGTTAACTGCATACATACGCAGAACTTGAAAGCAAAAAAAAAAAAAAAAAAAAGGACACTTATCATGTAAAGTGTATTCAAGAAAGACTAGCAGAGACTTGAGAATAAAACTGAAGTAATCTGTGGCTCTGTGCAATAAAGCTATGAGCTTAATATTGAAAAGTTGTCATTATATAATAATGTGAATACAGAAAGCATATTTGCGTCCACACTGCAAGATAATTGTTAAATGAAGATTCAAGGAGAGAAATTATCAAGTAGCTTAAGATAATACCTTAAGGTGCGTAAAATCTAACAGAAGACTCGGTCAGGAAATCAAGATGGATGTGACTTGTGAGGTCACAGCACGAGCAAAGACACAAAATATTAGAAAAGAAAATGGACTAATTTATCAATGTATAAGAACATAATTGCTATCAGAATTCTGACTGCTTGTTAATTGGTACCACATAAATAGTAGAATTTCATTGGAAAGAAAGTGTGTCCAAGTGACACCAAATGATTCTACAATAATAACAAATATTTGGCTTATTGTTAAAAGAAGAAGAGTCAATATGATGTTCTTATCATCTTCTTCATTTCTCTATTTTCTCATCCTTACATTTCTTGTTTTTCATACTTCTTCCATTATACAAACCACAAACAAACAACAAAGGTAGTACAACATAGGAGGAATTCAGAAGCCATTGCAGAGTTCAGTCAAATGCATGCTTTATTTAACTAAATGTGATATAAATTCAGAAGCCATTGTATAGTTCAGTCAAAGGCATCCAGTCCATTCAAAGATTCGTGCATGCTGGGAAGTTTAAGTGATCCAGAGACAGTGATCACTATGTTGTACCAACAGATCGTCGTCATGATAATCAACACAAAACCATCAGCACGAAATTACATGGTATCAAAATTTTGAAACTACTAATGATAAGTAGCAACTTTAACTTTGAACCTAAATTACATTAAACTTGAAAAAATAAACAATCCTAGCATAAAAAATCAGTATCCAAATCCATCAGTTCAGGAGATCATTATAACCAACACTGTTGACTGAATTATATCAGTAACAGAGATTAATAGTTGACAAGATAACGCAAACTAACATTGTAACCAATCCATCTATGAAAAGTACATATTGGTAGCCATCTATCAAGAGTGACTACATTAACAGACCCAAATTGACTACAATAGCAGAAATACTCCCATCATTAACTAGCACAAAGATACAGAATCAGCACCGCTTTCCTAATTATCATCTTCGCCAGCAGGCCAGTTGACTTTTTTGAATCCTGCAAGTGAAACTAGGCTCTCTGTATACTTGTAAACATCACGACTGTAATAACGATTAGCCATATCAACTGGAAGTGGGAAAATATTGGTCTCTTTCTTATCGGCATTACATGAAATCCACGTACAATCTTTCCACGAAATCAACGTGTAACCACTCCTTCTTATTAGTAGTCGGAGATCCCTATTACAGAAGTAGCCAAGACAAAGTTCTACTGGCATGACTAAGTCAATATTAAACATCATTGTCCATGATGCCTGAACTTCACCACCACGAAGGCAAGCATCATCATCCAAGCTCCACATGTTGATCTTCTTGGCCATTCTCCGATCAGTCTCATCATCGTTCGACGCATTTATCAGTTTAACAATAGCGATAGACTTATTAAACTCAATAATATGAGCTTCATTATAATGACAAATAACAGGGAGCTTGATAGCAAATTTTAATACCTCCTTGTTCAAATCAAAAGACATCAAACCATATTTTCCAATACCGCACAAGTATCCATTAACACACACATCAAAAGCACCGGCCCAAGGAATGTCAATTGGATCAGGGACATCTGGCACCTTTCTCCAAACATCGTTATTAGCCGAATACACCTCAGCAGACAAAAAATACTTCATTGCAGACAAACAAAGCCATGATACAACTCTAACAACCTTATAATCATCATCTATCGGGTCATAACCAAAGCCGTCATAACCAAACCCCCGAACTTCATCAGTACGAAGCTCATTACTATACGAAGGAATAAGTTTGGATTGTCTAATAGCAGGATTCCAAAAATAAATACTAGTCTTGTATTTAGGAAAATCGACAGCAACAACAAAACAAACAATGCCATTAGCAGAACCAACAATTCTAGTATTAAAGTCACCTTGGGAGTATGGAATCTTAAGATCAGCCACAATTTTATGAGAATTGGCGTGGAGGAGTGAAAATATCTTCTTCTTGTAATGCTCACAGTGGTTGATGATAAGAGTTTGATCAGTTTCGGTTTTGATTCCACGAAGAAGCTGGGATTTTACGAAAGTAGGGCATTTAATTAGTGATAACCAGTCCTTGCTGACTAATTGGAAACAGAGTAATGATTTTACTGGTACGCGTACCAGAATCTCACTTATTAGATCCTCCGACAGTGTCGGATTACGTCTATTCGCTGCCATTGTAGAGCTTTCAGTAAAATTTTAGGTCAAAATGAAAACATCATCGGAGTGAGTAACAGGGATTGAGGATGGAGAATTGAAAGAGACTTGGTTGGAGAAATGATAGATTGTAGGGGGTGAATTTGGGCTAATTTATATTCTTATCTAAATGTTTTCAGGACGATACGACGTCAGAGTGAGTAACTGGGATTGAGGATGGAGAACTAAAAGTTTTTTTTGGGGCGTCGACTTGGTTGGAGAAATGATTGGTTGTAGGGGGTGAATTTGGGCTAATTGATATTCTTATATTAATATTTTCAGGACGATATGACGTCGTAGTCAGTAACTTGGATTAAGGATGGAGAATTGAAAGCTTTTTTGGTGCGTCGACTTGGTTAAGGAAATGATTGGTTGTAGGGGGTGAATTTGGGCTAATTGATATTCTTATCTTAAAATTTTCAGGACGATACGACGTCGGAGTGAGTAACTGGGATAGAGGATGGAGAATTGAAAGTTTCTTTTTGGTGCGTCGACTTGGTTGGAGAAATGATTGGTTGTAGGGGGTGAATTTGGGCTAATTGATATTCGTATCTTAATAATTTCAAGACGATACGACGTCGGAGTGAGTCACTCGGATTGAGGCTGGAGAATTGAAAGGATTTTTGTGGTGTGTCGACTTGGTTGCAGAAATGATTGGTTGTAAGGGGTGAATTTGGGCTAATTGATATTCTTATCTTAATATTTTCAGGAAGATACGACGTCGTGAAGCTGCGTCGAAGACGACTATGAGAACACAAGACAAATAAAATTAGTAGTACACCAATCTCAATTAGTCGACGAATTCAGTAACTCATTCCTTTGTTTAAAAGTTAATATCTATCGTCTATGTACTGACCTAAAAGGAATTCTAATAATTTGAGTATCCAAGAGACAGAATTAGAATTAGAATTAGAATTGTTTTTTTTTTTTGTTCTTCCGGGAGCACTAGAAGAAATTAAGAGAGGAAAAATTATAGTTTATGTAACAGCTCCAAGTCAAAGTTGGAATTTCATTTTTCTTGACGTAATTGGTCGGTTATGAAATGAATGGGGCCCGTATCCACGTAACTATCATTTCCAACCAACTCATAACCAACCAATTACGTTAAAATCGACCAAATATCAAGTATAGAGTGGGTCACAGCCACGTCATGTCATTTTTGACCAACTTGGTTAAAATTAACTAAACTTCATGTACACACAGGGCGCCCCAATCACGTCATTTCTTACCAATTCATAACCAACCAATTACGTCAAAATTGACCAATCATATTTTTCTAAATTTTATGACGAAATTTTTTTATATGTGCCACGTTCTTTTTTTGTAGTTGTCTAATTGTACGCATATTATTATTTGTCCAATTTATATAACAAAAATAATATTTTTGATATGTATAATGGACTAGTAGGGGTATTTATATCTATTGGTTATGACGTTCTCTAGTGAAAAATTCTTTAATAATAAAAAATTTATTATCTAAATAAACTAATATTTTGATATCCATAAAGTTGAATCAGCTAGAAGTTTTTTAAAAAAATTGAAACACTAATTTGGGACGAAACAATAGTTTTAAATATTGGTCATATCATTACTTGCTTGTTAAAATCTCAAACCAAACCAAATGAAGTTAATTTTTTCCAATTTTCTATAATATCATTAAAATATATATATCTTGACATCTGTGTGATTAGATCGTTGAGAAGTATTTTTATAAAAATCCAAACAACAATTCGGAACGAAATCCTAGTTATTAGTATTTGTCAAATCAATAGTTGACTGTTTAAATCTCAAATCAAATGAATTTAGTTTTTATATGAAACCTTTGAAATATCACTAATATATACAGATTTTGACATCCATACGATTGGATCGTTAATAAGTATTTTTGAAGTTAATAAGTATTTTTGAAAAAACCAAAACATCAATCCCGGACAAGAACTAGTTTTAAGGATTGGTCAAATCACTAGTTGACTGTTAATAAGTCAAACCAAATAAATTTAGTTTATGATGAAACATTTGAAATATCACTAAAATATTTAGATTTTGACATCCATACAGTCCAATCATCAAGAAGTATTTTAAAAAAAAATCGAACACCAATCCGTGACGATATACTAATTATCAACATTTTTCAAATCAATAGTTTACCGTTAAAATCTCATATCAGAAAATTTAGTATTATCTGAACGGTTGGAATATTAGTAAAATATATAGATTTTGACATCCATATGATTGGGTCGTCTAGAAGTATTTTCAAAAAGGTCAAAACACCAATCTGGGATGAAACGCTAGTTAGAAGTGTTGGTTAAATAACTGGTTGACTTTTCAAATCTCAAACCAAATAAATTTTGTTTTTTCTGAAACATTCATGATATCACTAAAATAATTAGATATTGATCCATGCAGTTGGATCGATTGGAATATTTTTAAAATAATTGAAACATTCTTATGGACGAAATCCTAGTTTGGTTAAATCACTAGTTGGCTGTTTAAGTCTCACACCAAATAAATTTATTTATTTCGGAAATTTTGAAAATTTCACTAAAATATATAAATTTTGACATCCATATAGTTCAATCATCGAGAATTGTTTTGGAAAAAAAAATCAAAACACCAATACGTATGGTACAAAACAATAGTTAGAATTATTAGTCAATTCACTAGTTGGCTATTAAAATCTCAGTTCAAACACATTTAATTTTTTCTAAAAACTTTTGGAATATCCTTAAAATACATTGATTTTTACATTCAGCAATTGTCATCTTCACTAATCTGAATTGTCTTGTGAATCCAGAGATGCGAAAAAGACATATTTAAGGGATGATCAGACAACTTTTACATTGTCATCTTCACTAATCTGAATTGTCAGTTGTTGAATAGCCTAATGTGCGAAGTGTCTGATAATGTGATCTTGTAGAAACAATTGTTGTACCAACAGATTGTCATGATAAGCAACACAAAACCATCAGCAGGAAAATACACAGTAGCAAAATTACACTGCCCAATATCGGTCAGGGAAAACGATTGTAGAAGAACAAAGAAAAGTCATACTGTGCTCCAACCTACAACCTACCCACTGCAGGAAGCACCAATTTAACTTTGTCTAGAATTAAATTTATTTAACACAGAAAATATGCACCATATATGGAATTGGGAAAAACATTGATGTCTCCTATAGAATATGCACCAATCAGTCTTTCACCACCAAGTTGGTGCAGTGATTAGCTGCAACTACTGCGAATTCTGGATACTAGCAACAAAGGACGGGGGTATACACATTAAGTTCTATCACAGCATTCACTCGTTCAGTTTTACATCATTCTCAGTCTGAGAACCAAGAATTATACTATTTTTTATCTGAGATCATATGGTACAATGCTGAGTATGTAACTACCATAGACGAGAATCTATCTGAACGTGACAAGCTACTTCAACGGGTCTCTCAACATACATTTAATATTTTGACATGTATAAGTCAGTATAAACTCAAGCCCACTTGGAGCATCCGATGTTAACCAAAATTATTAAAAGTAGCGAGTAATGTGTTCAAATATATTACAGTGCTATAATATCTAAAATCAACCACCAATGGATTCCAGATCGGGCTTACCGAAATCCAAATTGTGAAACCAGTAATGATAAGTAGAGCAGCATTAACTTTGAACCTAATTACATGAAACTTAAAATAAACAATCCTTAAGCATTACAAATTAAGAATTCAAACAAACAATAGTCAAAACATTACAAAATACAAATCAATATTTCAGAGTCTTAATTCCCGAACTTAAGGTACTAGAAATACAACTAAGCAGCCACCAGGCAGCAACCAATCGGCCATCATTCATCAAGCAACAAATATCATCGTACAAAATTGGACATTGCAAGATCGAAAAAGAAAACCAGTTATATGACAGATGTTCATATGCAAGCTTTGGTGATATAGACTACAAGGTCTTTTAGTTGCTCAAATATATTATGTTAAAACTTAGAAGCAGAGAAGTCTGCAATTAAGCTTGTAGAGGCCAAAGGAGTAGCCTCAGTAGCAATTAAGCAGAGCAAGAACATTAGAACCTCGAACCAATAATTATTCAGTATAACCCTGGAAAAAGGAGTGCTTTTATTTATCCTCTGTTTTTGATATAATTAAGTGTTAAACAGTTTTGTTGAAACACTGAACATGTATGTCAAATATATAATGTTTATGCATACAGGTTGATGATCGTATTATTGAGCTAGTTTAGAGGTATGGTAGTAGAAAATGGTCTGCCATTGTGAAGTATTTGCGAGGGGGCATTGGCAAGCAACGGTACGTGATACTAAGTAGTAGTCTTATTTTAAACTTCTGGCATACAATGTGCTGATAGCCTGAATTTTTTTTTTTTTTTTTGTAGAGAAACAAGAATGGCATTTATGCTTTATTACATCATGTTTCCAAGGAATGTGTAACGACATGGTATTTTTGTACTTGCAGTACAAAATTCTATTTTCTGAGAAGCAGAACTTGCAATTAGAGTATTATTCCTATCCATACTGCATTTTTTCTCGAGAACTGTTTTTTCTGGCTTTCTTGCAGGAACATTAAAAAACACTATGACAGACGCAATATCAAAACTGATGAGTTAGTCTTTGATTATGCACTACCTTTTTGTGCATGTGATGATGTGAAAACACTTTGGGTTTGCCATTTTCGTTTATGCAATTTGTATGTGAAAAAGTGCCAAGAAAAAAATGCATGCTTGCAGTCTTGCACAATACAGAGCAGTTTCAATGTCCTATGATACGATTAAATTTATAAATTTCGTTAACGGATAAGTGGGCAGAGTGAAAACAATGCAAACCAAAAGTAAAAAAGACAATATACTACATCAGCATGCAAATATATTAGTTCGGGAGATCATTATAACCAACATAGTTGACTGAATTATATCAGTAACAGAGATGAAAAGTTGACAAGATAAGGCAAATTAACATTGTAACCATCTATCAAAAGCAAATAATGGTGGCCATCTAACAAGAGTGACTGCAATAACAGACCCAAATTGACTACAATAGCAGAGATACTTAAATCGTTAGCCAGCACAAAGATACCAGAATCAGCGCCACTTTCCTAATTATCATCTTTGCCTGCAGGCCAGTTGACTTGTTTGAATCCTGCAAGTGAAACTAGGCTCTCCGTATACTTGTGAACTTCAGAACAGTAATTTGGAATAGCCATATCAACTGAAAGCGGGAAAATCTTGGTCTCCTTCTTATTGGCATTACACAAAATCCACATGTAATCATCCCTTCTGGCATTACACAAAATCAACATGTAATCTTTCCTTCTTATTAGTAGTCGGAGATCCCCATTGCAGAAGTATCCAAGACAAAGTTCTACTGGCATGACTAAATCAATACTAAACATTATGGTCCATGATGCCTCAACTCCGCCACCATGAAGGCATGCATCATCATCCAAGCTCCACATGTTAATCTTCTTGTCCAACTTCTTATCCAATCTCCGATCAGTCTTATCATTATTCAATGCATTTATCAGTATAACAACAGCAACAGACTCATTATACTCAATAATACGAGCTTTATCATAGACAACTTCAAAGAGAACAGGGAGCTTAATAGCAGAATTGAATACCTCCTTGTTCAAATCAAAAGACATCATACCATAATTTCCAATACCACACAAGTATCCATTAACACACACATCAAAATCACCGGTCCAAGGAATGTCAATTGGATCAGGAACCTTCCTCCAAACATTGTTATTAGCCGAATACACCTCAGTAGACAAAAATCGCTGCATACCAGACAAAGGAAGCCATGATACAACACTCACAACCTTGTAATCATGATCTATCGGGTCATAACCAAATCCGTCGTAACTGAGTGCCCGAACTTCTATACTACGAAGCTCAATGGTATATGATGGAATAAGTTTGAATTGTCTAATAGCGGGATTCCAGAGATAAATACTATTTTTGGGAACAGGAAAATCAACAACAACAAGAAAACAAACAATTCCATTTGCAGAACCAAGAACTCTAGTATTAAAGTCACCTCGGGAATACGGAAACTTAAGATCAGCCACAATTTCACGAGAATTGACGTGGAGAAGTGAAAATATCTTCTTGTTGTAATGCCTATAGCGGCTGATGATAAGAGTTTGATCAGTTTGGGTTGCAGTTGCGTGAAGAAGCTGATATTTTACGAAAGTAGGATGTTTAATTAGTGATAACCAGGCCTTGCAGACTAATTGGCAACAGAGTAATGATTTTACTGGTACGCGTACCAGGATCTCAGTTATTAGATCCTTCGGGAGTGTCGGATTAGGTCTAATTGCTGCCATTGTAGAGTTTGGGGTAAGTTTTTATGTCAAAGTAAAAACTTTATTGTTGGAGTAGGTAACTAGGACTGAGGATGGAGAATTGAAAGTTGGTCTGTGGTGAATCGGCTCGGTTGGAGAAATGATTTGTTGTAGGTGGATGAATTAGGGCTAATTGCGATTTTTATGTTAATATTTGTAGGACGATACGATGTCGTGAAGCTACGGCGTGTTGTTGATGAGCAGATGACGACTATGAGAAGACAAAAATTTGTAAAAATAAAATCAGTAGTATCTGGTCACTGCACCTTTTGGGACTTGTTACTTAGTTGATGCTGAATTAAGGACATCTCAATTCATTTACCTTAGTAACACCATTCCAATGCTAGAATATGGAGCTCCCCAAATTGAATTTTACAATTTATAGCAACTAAATTGCTTTGTC
>PHNY01026224.1:2599-26408 GCA_003724115.2 Anethum foeniculum | reverse complement strand
CAAGCATGGTTCTTGCAGCTTCTATGAGAGTTCTATTCTTCCTTTCTACAACTCCATTTTGCTGTGGAGTACCAGGAGCAGAAAACTCCTGTTTAATTCCTTTTGATTTACAGAACTCTTCCATTACTGAATTCTTGAACTCAGTGCCATTATCACTTCTCAGAATCTTCACAGAATGTTTTGATCCCTTTTTCAGTTCTATAATACGATCAAGAAGAACAGATGAAGTTTCATCCTTCTTATACAAAAAGTACACCCATATGTATCTTGTATATTCATCAACAATAACAAGTGCATATAATTTGCTATGGACATTACATTCATTGGACCAAAAAGATCAATATGAAGTAGATGATATGGCTCAAGAATTGAGGACTCAGTCTTACTCTTGAATTAAGCTTTTCTCAGTTTAGCCTTCTGACATTCATCACAGAGACCATCAGGAGTATACTGTGCTTTGGGCAGTCCTCTTACAAGATCTTTCTTCACCAATTCATTGATATTGTTGAAGTTCAAGTGAGAAAGTCTTTTGTGCCAATTCCAGCTTTCTTCAATTGAAGCTTTACTAAGAAGACAAATTTCTGAGCCATCAGTATTTATAAAAAGCTTGGCTTCATAAATGTTACCATGTCTGTATCCTTTCAAAGCAATTTTTCCAGTTGAAGTACTGACAATTTCACAATGATCTTCATAAAAATCCACAAGATAATCTCTGTCACATATTTGACTCACACCAATCAGATTATGCTTGAGTCCTGCAACTAGACTACATTCTCTATGATGACATTCCCAAAATTGATTTTACCATACCAAGGTTTTTCCTATGTTGCCATCTCCATAAGAAACACTTGGACCAGCTTTCTCCTTAAACTCTGATAGCAGGGATTTGTTTCCAGCCATATGTCCTGAACGTCCACTATCCAAGACTAGAATATTTTCCTTGTTTCCCTGCAATCAGTAAAGCCACTAGTTAGAATTTTTAAGGACCCAGACTTGCTTGGATCCTTTTGGCTTCTTAGATTTGTTAACATTTGCAGCAGAAGACTTTTTATCAGAATTTATGTTAACAGTCTTTATATCAGGAGTTACACATGCATAATTGACTTTATTGACTTTCAAAGAGGCTTTCGGTTCATAATAGTTATAATACAAACTGTGATACTCTTTAATGTGTAAATGGAATGCCAAATACTACCGCAATGAAAAGATGGATTTTGTGGCTTATATCTAACTGTCCCTTGCCTAAACTCTGATTTCGGTCTGACAGTTGTGATATTCTTATTCTTTCTGCAATTCACAAAGATATGATTAGTACTGCCACAGGTAAAACAAGCCTTTCTAGGTGCATTAGGAATTGGTCTATAGTTATTTTCCTTATTTATTCCTTCTTTTCCATTCCTATTCTTCCTAGACTGTGTTTCCTTGTTTTTCTTTGTGATCTCTTTCAACTTGTGCTTAAGTTGCTTCTGAGACATTAAACCAATGTTTATAGTCTTAGCTTTTACCTGTGTTGAGCTATCAGTATTGAAGCTAGTCTTAGTTCCTGATGCTGATCCTCTTTCATTTACTGATTTCACATTATCAGTATTTAAGTTAAACTTGACAGGTGTAAGCATAAACCTTTCTTTTTTTATAACTCTAGCTGGAGTTATTGGTTTCTTAGTCTGAGCTTCATTTTCTTTAGGTTTCACATAACCTAATCCTGATCTCCAACAACCATTTTCAAGTATTTCCTGAGTTGTTCTTCCTGACTTAGTCCAAGTCCTGATTATTTCTCTTTCTTTTGCTAGTTTTTTCTCTAGATAATCATGCTTTTTCAGTAATTCCTGTTTCACATAAATAGCAGCATCTCTTTCTTTTTGAATTTCTAGCATAAAGATTAACTCAGCTTCTAGGTGATCATTCATTTTCTTAAGATCTTTATTTTCAATCTTAATTCTATCATTCTCTAAAGTTTGATCCCTATAGCTAACATGCATACACTTCAGAAATTTTCTCAACTTAGAAATATCATTAGTATCATAAGCAAGAGTAATTTGAGGTACCTTCTCTTCTAGAGGAGTAGAGTCATCAGTATTTGCTACCAGTGCATAATTGACTTCTTCATCAGTATTTGAAGAATCAGCCCATTCTGTCTTCCTTGTGATTAGAGCTTTACTCCTTTCAGTTTTAGGCTTTCTACATTCAGTTGCAAAATGCCCCATTCCATCACAGTTATAGCATTTAATCTTTGACTTGTCAAATTTTGTAGTCTTGGACTCCTTTCCATCTTTCTTACCGAAATTCCTTTTGTCAGAAGATGATCCCCAATTAGAAAATTTCTTTCCTTTTTCTAAAGCATTTGTACCCATCTTTTTGAAGCTTTTCACCATTAAAGCTGCTAGTTGCATTATCTCTTCATCGTCAGAATCTCCATCAGTATCTTTGGAATTATTAGTGTTTGAGTCATTATCAGTATTTGATGACTCGGTATCAGACTTTGCAACCATTGCCTTTCCCTTAGAATGACTTTTCCTCACAGCTTTATCTTTTGATACTTTCTCTTCAACCTTCAAGGCAACCGACCTTGATTTGTTTCCCTTTCTTTTGCTCCTTTGTTCTATCTCAAGTTCATGAGTTTTGAGCATACCATAGATTTCATAAAGAGACATTTCATCAAGATCATAGTTGTCTCTTATGGTTGTTGAATTAAGATCCCACTTCTCAAGTAGTGCAGGAAGAAACTTCAGGTTTGAATCTTTAAGATCATATTCTTTGTCTACCAAAGATAAGTCATTTAGCAGTTTTAGAAATCTGTCATAGATCTATGTCAGTGATTCATCAGACCTTGAATCAAAGTGCTCATACTCCTGTGTGAGTATAGTTTTCCTGTTCTTCTTGATAGCTTTTGTTCCTTGACACTTGACTTCCAAAGCATCCCAAATTTCTTTTGCTGTTTTGCATCTAATCACGTTGTTGGACATAACATTATCAAGACTGCTATGTAGAAGATTTCTCACTTTTGCATCTTTCATTATTGAAGATTTGTCCTCAGGAGTATAATCTTTCTTCTCCTTAGGAATGACCTTTTGTGGTGCATCTCTAACAGCAACAGAGTGCTTTGTTGGTTCATGTGGTCCATCATAAATCCTGTCAAGGTATTCAGGATCTGTGGCTTTCAGAAACATAGCCATCTTCACTTTCCAAGTGGGATATTCACTTGTTTTTAGCATAGGAACCCTAATAGCCTCATATCTACTAGTATTGTTCCCAGAGGATTGGTTATTTGAATTCTTTTCAGACATGATTGTTTTTGTTGGATCTTAACTGTATGTATATTAACAGATTTGCTCTGATACAAATTGTTAGGTCTAAAAAATACTGTAGAGGGGGGTGAATACAGTATATAACAATCAAATCGAATTAGACAAGTAAATGATGAACATTTTTTATATTGATGAATAAAAACTGTTATAGTAATACAAAGTACTCTCTCAAAGAATGTAAGAGTATTCTTGAGAGCTGCTAGGTTACACGAATGATTAACAATAATTAACGACACATAAAGTGTAAACCTATCTGTGTTTATATAATACACAGTTACACAATCAATTACTACTGATATGATTACATAAGTATGACTAGACAAAGATCATATCTATTGATTGATTACTCCTTTCCAAATGTTGAGTAACCGACACATCCTTGCAATCTTTAAGATCTTCAATCAGATAAATCACTGCTTGATTTACTGCTTCCACAGAGTCTGACAGTAAATACTGATAATAAACACAGATATCAAATACTGATATCAATCTGTCAAACACTGATGATAAACTCTGATTTGCCTAAGTGCTAAACATTGATCATCAAATAAGTTAACAACCTTTCACAGCAATTCTACTACCAAAAGATGGGGCTCAATTAGAGCTTTGATTTGGCTATTAGAGCGTTATTAACGGATTACTACAGCCTCTGCAATCGATTGGAAAAATCAAGAACGAATTTGATCAACAAATAATTGATCTGATAATCATCCTGAAATTTTATGATTTTTATAAAATAAAAACTAAGTTGTGGGGTATTTATAATTATGGAAAATAAGTCCCATAATTTAATTTAACGAAACATGGATCGTTTAACTAAAATAATTGGTCCGGAATATTTATTTACGGGGAATAAATATTAAAAAATATTTTTAATTAAATATAAAAAATTATATCAAAATTCCCCAAAATTAACGTATGTTTAAAAAACGCAACATTAACGAGCCGGTAAATCATTTCTAATTTTATAAAAATAAAAGTACGGATTTTGCAGGGTTTGGCGTCCCGGTAGAGTCCCGGTCCGATAATTATTTGGAAAATGAAACATTTCCTAAATTTATAATAAACCCCCCAAAATAATTATAAAATATTCAAACTCACGCCAAACAAGATGGTGCACATATATTTCATATACGCCATTTAAAACGAGTCTAACGAACATATAATTCCACATAAATGCATTTTCAACATGTAACAATTATCCTAAAAATAATCTGATTCTTACGGGACCTCAGATAAAAATCTAACCCACCATATTTTATGGCCACAATTATATTTAAATTAACTTACACATATAATATTGTATTTAACATGTAATTAAGTGATCACGAAATATTCTTATTGAATATTTTCACTACTCACACGATACTAGGGCGAACACATATAAAATATCGGTAAAATATAAATTTTACATTTTTAAAGGACATAATTAAATAAGTCCAAATATTCTAAAATATTAAATTTATCACAACTATGCATATTCCACATTCTATACTGTTTTTATACTTTTATTAAATAAAGTTTTTGACATGAACAAAATATCCACTCGATCCCTAGTATTTTAAAACAAACTCAATTTACCGATATTGATAGAACGATCGGCTTTTAATAAAATTTTGAAAATAGTAAAATTAAATAAATACTTTCATAACATTGACAGGGATCAATACTGAACTTTCAATTAACACATTGGGCAATTCAAGACGAGAAACATCACACAGGAATAAAATATCCATAATTTTATTCATTCTCTAACAAAACCATCACATAAAATGCTCAAATAATAATAACAATAATTCTGAAAATACGGAGTATTACAATCAGGATTTGAAGACCATCAGGAAATGAAGACCAGTCAGGATTTGAAGATCAATTCTGTTCTTTAATTTGAGGAATAGATTATTGTCGTTGCCTGAGTTCTAGAATTTGATAGAGTATATCCTGAATTGATTTCGTAACTGTGTGATATATAAACACAGTATAGGTCATCATATTAAGTGAACCACTCGAGTATTGTAATCGACCAAGCAGCTCTCAAGAACATCAGTATTTCTTGAGAGAGTTTTGTAACAGTTTTTATCAGTAATACAAAAGCTGTTATTATTTTCATACTTGGCAAGTATGAAAGCAACAAGTGGGCAACAATTGGTATCAAAGCCTAACTCATAAAGCAATATCAGGTTAGATAAACAATGTCTTTGAACAAGTATGAAAGTATCAAAATACCCATTTTGAAGAAAGCCGAATATCGAACATGGAAGGTGAAAATGTTAATGCATCTAGAAGCAACAGATCCTGATTATCTTGATATAATCAATTATGTGAACTGTGACCTTATTTTAAAATTTCTGATAAAGCAATTAAAGATCATATCAATAGAGATAAAAAGAATGGCTTCATTGGTCCTGTACATATACCCAAAGAGGTTAGGAAGTTCTTCTCTAGGAGCCAACATACTCAACAAGTACCAGCAAATCCTGATGTTGGTATCTCTGTAACTTCTGACGCTATGGAACAGGACTCATCCACTCATGTTTCTAACCCACGAATCCCCTCCAAACACAAACAAACACAATCTACAGCTCAAACAACCACCTCGGGTGCTTCTCAAAAGGCATTAGTTGTAAAAAGAAAACAGCTAGCTAAGAAACCTGTATCAATAGTACAGAGTGTTCTAAGGCCTGCACCTAGCACATTGGATAAACAGGAAAGGTAGGGAGGGGCCGAGGTTGTTGTGAAGATGAGGAGACTGAGACTGAGGGATGAATCCAGCTCAGATGAAGACAATATGACCATTGGGTCAAAATTCAAGATCAGAACATCTACAACAGTAAATCCTGATACTGATGCTGCTACTGCTGTTGAATCATCAATTCCTGATGATACAACAGCAAATCCTGATACTGATACTGCTGTTGAATCAGCAAATCCTGCTACTACTGCTGGTGATCCAAAGTTGGTTTAGAGTTTTTCTCAAGCACCATGATGCCATCTTTGTTCCACCTCTACAAACCCTTCCACTAGTTGAATCCACTCAAGGTACTGATTCTACCTTTGTTTCTCTGTTTTATATGTTTGTATGAGTATAAATAGACTCTTATCTGAGGTTACTCCTATTTATATGACAAGCATGTTACTTTTTTTTGCCATCTCTTATTTCTTTGCATATTAAGTGCCTGAGCCTTTCTGTGAGTATGTGTGAAAATATCTAGAGAAAAGAAAAATATTAAGAGTGGCAGTCTCTAATACTGGAAATAGGAGAGGTGGAAATGAGAAAGGAATCTATCAGTTTTTCTTTACTTTTAGATTTCCTAGTGAGATGAATATTACTCTTAATAGCAATATATATGTGAGAAGTGATGAGATCATTTTAAAAGAAAAGAGAGATTTAGGTGTTCCATCTTATTCTTTTTCAGGCTCACATCAGGATCAGGATCAGCAAGTCAAAGATAATGTTAAGGGTAAAGCTGTGCTTTCCAGTTCTACAACTGATCCCGATGACTTCTCTGAATCTGATGATGATGATGATGATGACGATAGTGATGATGATCCAGATCAGGAAAATTTGAAAGTTGCCATTAATGCTTCCTTAAAATCTAATGTTGGGTCATCCTCTCACTACAATGAAGAAGAAGCATATCATAGGAATTCTGTGTGGGATTTTCAATGGAGAAAGCCAAATTCAAAAATCTCTCACTCTGTTTCTTATCAACATGTGCACAGGGCTTATAATGAAATTGGTAATCATGATATCAAAACTCATCTGAAAGCTTCCACAATTCTAATCAAAGGCCTTCATTTTGACTGTGATGGTCTACAGCAGTCCCACAACATGATCAGGGAGAAGATTGAAGAGTTTGTACTTCATGCTCCCAAGACAAATGATATGAGAAATATTAACAATTCTATCTTGGCTGTAGAGAAGATGCATACTTCTTTGGATTCCAGGATAACTTCTTTGGAGTCTAAAGTTTCAACTATGAATGCTAAGCTGGATGCTATTCTTTCTCTCCTTCAAAATCCTGATGCCAAAAAGGGGGAGAAGATTGCTATTACAAAATGTACACCTGAGTCAGTACTAGTAAGGGATGATGATAATGCTGACAATGATGGTGCTGCTGACAAATCAATTGTTGATTTTGCTGTTAAGGCCATGTATGCTTCTGTTAAAGATCCTACATCTACTTCATCAGGCCAAGGAAGGTCTTCTGGTACTGCTGCCAATAGAAAACAAACTCTAGCTATTACTTCTGAGGGTGATGAAATCCTAATTGATAATCCAGAAGCAGCTAAGGGTCTTTTTCAGTAGTACAAAAATAAAGAAGAATAAATCAACCTCTGATAGTGCTCAAGTTGAAAAATCAAATCCTGATCAAACTCCAAATCTTGATCCTGACACTTCTAATGCAGAACCTGATCCTGACAGACCAAAGGCAAATTCTAATAAAGTTATATTTGATTCAGTCAATTTATTGGTTCTCTCTACTGTGGTGGACTCTTATAATTCAGAAGTGGATGAAATTGAAAGAAGAATTCATGAAGAAGAGGAAGTTGCTAGGAGTGAGGCTGATAGAGCAGTTGATGGATATGTCAGAACAATTCTTGGTTCCAAACCACAATTATGGTATGATGTCAGGAGGCAAGTTTTTGTCTTACCTTCAAGCTATGCTCCTATTAGAGAAAAAGACAAGAAATGGAAACGTGTTAGTTCATTTGACTACACAAAAGGATTTAATTTCATCAAGTTTGTCACTAGAGGTATAAGGATCTCTACTTCTGTAAGTGAAGAGGAGAAGATAGAAGACTTGGCAAAGGTGCCAAGTTGGGTGGAATACTATCATAAGATGAAACAGGTGTAGGCACACACAAGGGGAGGTGTTGGTCATCCTGAAATGGAAGTACTAAATTCTGAACTTCTTGATGCACACCCACTTACTGACAAAGATGGAGAAGTTATTACTGCCAGACATCTTGAGAAGCCGGAAGCTGTTAAAATTGTGTTTGATAATTTTGATGGTGCAGAGGCTAATGATAAAATTCTTTATTTCATGAAAGATGGTGGAGTAAAGGCTTTGACACTGCAACAGCTTTTGATGAAGTCAGTATTTAAGCTGAAGTATGTACACTATCATCTCAGGATTGAAAATCAAGTCACTAGGAGATGGTCATCAATAATCCTTAATACCATCAGGAAAAGAACTTTGAGTAGAGCTTCTAAGTATGATGGTAACTAGCTATACTCCTGTGTATTTGGATTATAATGGTCAGGAGGTAGAAATGAAGAAAAATACTGCTTTCTTCAGGACTTTCCTCAACAATCCACAATTAACCTTCAGTCCTGATCATATTGATATGGGTTGCAGTTATATAATGCTTGGCAATCTTGAGCTCAGTACAAGTTTTATCTCTAGTCTAAGATCAGCCATTATCAGTTGGGAGAGGATTCTGAGGAGCAGAGGCAGCTGAAAAAGAAGTTGATCAAAATCCTACTGGACAAAGAGGATGAAAGACTGAAAAGATTTCTAAGGACAAACATGTTCTTGCTTGAGATTCAAGGCTGAATTTTATATCTTAAGTTTGTTCTACTCTTTGTACATTTTGTAAATAGTTTTGGCATTATTGAGAATAAATTTGTGCTTTATTTCACAAAGCATAAATTGGGGGAGATTGTTAAATACTGATTCTCAATGATCAAGAGAATCTAGGGATGACTGGTCAGTATTTAGTGCCGACGTCATCAGTATTTGGTGTAATTAGTATTTGCTGTACCATCAGTATTTAACATGGCATCAGGATTTGAAGACCATCAGGAAATGAAGACCAGTCAGGATTTGAAGATCGATTATGTTCCTTAATTTGAGTAACAGATTACTATCGGTGCCTGAGTTCTAGGATTTTATTAAATAAATTTAGGATATATATTATATGCAGTTAGAATTTGATAGAGTATATCCTGAATTGATTTTGTAACTATGTGATATATAAACACAGTATAGGTCATCATATTAAGTCAATCACTTGAGTATTGTAATCGACCTAACACCTCTCAAGAACATCAGTATTTTTTGAGGGATTTTTATAACAGTTTTTATCAGTAATACAAAAGCTATTATTATTTTCATACTTGTTCGAATTATTTACACAATTGTATCCAACCCCCTTAAAAAATTGTGTTTTACTGGGCAACATTGATCAAAGATTAGGAAAAGATGATGGGAATGTTTTGAGACGGAAGAAAGGGATAATTATATATTTCAAGTGTCATAATTGCTAAGGACCAAAGACAAGTAATCATCCTCTATTCTATTTCAAGAATAGTTAAATATTTTATATATCAAAGTATTCAATTTGGATTATGCAAGTATTCTTTCACTATTCTACTTCCAGAATAGTTAAATATTTTACATATCAAAATGTATAGTTTTGAATATGCAAGTTGTAATAACCCAAAATTTGGGCTAAATTGAAACTTTTATGAATAGTGATTTTTCCTTGAACCACTGATGAATAGTAACTTTTGCTGATTGAGAATATTATCAGATCACGCTAAATAGGAGTTCTGAATTCGTATTAGTGTTTGGTAATGAAATGAGTGTATGTAAAGGCCGTCAGTATTCGAAAACGAGCACTTTCATTTTTCCAGAGAATCCACCAGACACTAAAGGAAATGAGTATAAAGTATTATGATTGAAGGAAAAAAGATCCCGGAATTACAAGAGGATGAATAAAAGGATAAAGGATACTAGTAGGGTTTTAGAGAAACACCTAACAATAAAACAATGGATATGTTTCTTCGAAATGATCAACGAGAATGAACGATAAAGAGTCGTAAAACTATTAAACGACTAAGGAATGAGCTTGTGCAAGTGGCAACTAAGCAACCAATCAAGTGCAAGATTAATGACTTAATCAAGCCTTAACCAAGGGGATTAAGATCACATGGCATCATCAAACCACAAGAGATGGACAAGTGGATTAGGAGTGATGTAAGCCTTAGACATCACTTTCCACTAATTAACTAAGCATTAGTCAAACAAATATCTATCAACCACTTCATTGTCCACCACAAATTAAATCAACCAAGAAAAAACCACTTCTTTCTCTCCTTGTTCTTCATGCTCTCGGCCCAAGCTCTTTAGGCAAGGAAAAGAAAATCAAAGATCAAGCTACACTCCACTAAAAAATGCAAGGTTGGTTTCTTTAGATCCTATAATTCCTAACTAAGAAGAGCAAGTAGTTTGAAGGCAAGAAACCATGGCTAGCTAGCTTAAACAAATCATCAAAGATGATGATGAATAGTAATCATCAAGAACTAACTTTGTTTTCTTTGTGTTTTCTTTAAGATCCAAGCATCATAAGGCTAATCAAGGACCCTTTAAGGCTTCTTAGTGATCATTCTCACTCCAAGGAAGGTATAACCTCTACAAACCCTAGCTTGACTTTAATTTTTGATTGAGTTTTAGTGTGGTTTTGATGGTTATAAAGGATGAGAATGAAAAAACATGATTAAGAGCATGTTTATCAAAGTCAAAGTATTGATTATTGTTGATTGGTTGATCCGTGTTTGGTATTTGCTATAAGTGGATGTTATTGAAAGGTTTTGACCTATGTTAGTGTTAAAAGTTGTGATCTTGAAATATGGTTAATTGGGTGATGATTTGGTGTAGTTACGATTTTGGAAATCATGTAAACATAGCCGTTGTAATGCTTGATTTTCAAACACCCCTTTTTGTGCGTAACTTTGGGATCAAAATTCCCCCTGTTAAACTTCACCACTTCTATGAATAGCTAGATTATGTTTTAAGCTTCGTTTTGATATAAAGATCGTATGAAATGGATTCACGGTTTACGAGAAATGGTCGTTTTAATAATCGGCGTTTTGCAAAACCACCCCTTACCTTATAGTCAACTTTGCGGATGTTTTTAAGGACCGTAAAAGAATTTTTGGATCATGAAACTTTTAATTAAAGTGCTAAAGACAGTGGGTAAGGCACTCGCAAAGGAATCNGTTAAAAAGATTATTTTTCGATTTTATAAAAATGTTGAAGTAAGTGGTGTTCGTGTAAAACCTTAAGCGAAGCGGCGAGAAACGCGGAGGTATGTAATTGAGTTAGAACTTGGATTTCGCTTAGTCCTATGATGCGATGTGAGCGTAAATAACATGCTTATTTGTCATTTAAGATATGTGTGGCATCGCCCAGTGGAAATGAGAAATGTGTATAGCGGTTATGCATTTGATTATATGTGATAGTTTAAGTGGTATAGGTTAGCACAAGTTGCTAACCCTACTTTATTTTCCATGTTATAGCACCTCGACATAATCCAGGACCATCGCAGTCACATTCGCATCACTGAGGCAAGACTTATATCCTTTAACTGTTGACTTCCTGGAATTAAGATGATTGTTCGTTATGAAGTGTCCATATATATATATATATATATATATATATGCAAAGACTAGATGTGAATTGAGAATTATTTTGAGGTATGCATGGCTACCCTAAGTTATATATGTATAAGGACTTGTGAATCCCTAGGACAGGGAAGAGTAATTATGCGAAGTGAATTCAATAAACGAGAAGGTTATTAGCCAACCATTCCCGTATTCGTTATGTTGACTGGGAGCCGACCTTTCTTCTGACAGTAGTCATCTTAGTTCAAAGATTGTTCCTTCGAATATTATATGATTGTGCGTTATTCCTTTCTTTGATTATCAGATATTGAGGTATTTAATTTTACTAAAATACCATAATGAGGATAATGAATAATATTATCACAAACTAAACTCGTAAAGATGAGGTATTCGTAATTTCATTATCTATCTATTCTTTGAAACATCTTGGGGATAACTATATATTTAAAGGAAGGTTGAATTCTAAAAATATTATTTTGAGTTAGAAAGCAAGAGATTATTAAATACTCTAGCAATTGTTAAGGCTCCCTGGTCAAATAGAGAATGTTCTTTGGTTAATAAAATTCCCTAATGAATAACCTAAATAATGAGATGACGGTTAAGATGAATAACCGTAATAATAAGATGAAGGTTAAGATGAATAACCGTAATAATGAGAATAAAGAGGTAAAATGATGTGATGAATATAATAAAGATTTTTGATAATTAAAGGGACACTGTTAGTGCATGGATCATTGTATATGATGCCCTAGTAGATGCGATCGGATGGGTCAGCATATTATTGAAATCAGATTGTGGTCGACATGAACGTCGGTACCGCGGATTGAGAATACCGGAATTGCGGTACTTCTGCGTAAGTGGCCGTATCTAATCGGTCCAACCATTTTATTTCTGGCCCAGGTGCTGCCAAAGGATGATTGAAAAGTATGAAAAGTGTTCTTGTCCATCATCAGGATAAGTATGGAAAGTGTTCTTGTCCAGGTCAAGTACGAAAACTGTTCTTGTCCATCTACTAGTAGTAAAAAGGTCCCTCAGAAGGACATGATTGAAATGACTGATCATCGTTTAATCATATCCAGTTGCATGAAAGTCCCAGTCCCTCAGAAAAGAAATGTTTAAAATGTTTATAAATTGAATTGTCACAGATAAGTGTTGACAATAAATTGAAAAACAAATTGTGTTATATCTCACAACATATTGCATTGTGAAGATTGTTTGGTAAGGAAACATCTAGTATTGATGTTGATTATTGAAAGAGGGATTGGGTAATTATTGATATTAAATTATATAACAGCTTAAGTGTTGGGGTAATGATTTATTAAAGATCGATTGAATGAAAAGTATATCCTTTAGTAGCTTGAACTATTGGAGAATTATAAAAAGGTTTAAGGTTTATAAAAGATGTTGAGATTAAGGAACGGTATAAATAGGGTATAAAGATTTGATTTTTTTCCCTATTAAAGTCGGAGATATCTATTAGTCCATGTGACCGGCTTGAGGTGAAGGATTACGCTGGTAGGCGACTAGACATCCTAGCATGTTTTGCCTAAGTTATAACATGTAAATTGTTATAACCCTTCGGTTAAATTTATATTTTGCTGCTGATCATGCTTCACTTAGATGTAATAGTCAGTAACATAGTTAGTAAAGATATTTGGAAGAATGTAATAATTGTGAAATCATTGTTTTATTATGATTCAGTATTGTATCGATGCGTTCTCTGAGACTATAACCTCTGAGGCGTTACACAAGTACTATTCCACTATTCTACCTTCAGAATAGATAAGTGTTTTTACATTTCCAAATGCTGGATTTTAACTTATAAAAGTGATCTCACTATTCTAAATTCCAAATGGATAAATATTTTATGGTTTGAAAAGACTGAAGTTGTTTTTGAAATATTGGTTAACCGTGTAAAACTGGGACATAAAAGTTTGTTTTTAAAGATTGGATGGTTTGCGTAAGAGGACCTTGGCGGTAACCCAGCGTGAGCTATGTATTATCTGAATATATAATACCTAGCTATTTGTTTTGTTCAAGGCCAAAGTGTGCCTAGGGTACCCATAATTTTGTTGGATATGCTTTGGCATACTGGTGTTGCTCCATGGCTGATCACCAGTGGCAACACACTATCGTGGATTCCAATCTAAAAAAATGTTGTTTGTTGCTAAGACAATAGTGGCATTTGTTTTGTTTTGTTATGTCCTTGTTAAACAGATTAATATTGTTCAGGATTATAGTATTCTATCGTTGTTGTTGTTTTGGGCACAGTTCCAAAATTATTGTTGACTCTTGTTGAGATGTAAATTGTTGTTGAAGTCTCTGCTGGTTAACTGACAAAAGTTTTGAATGAAAAAGTACTACAAAATATAGAAATTGTTTTGTTGTTGTTGATGTGGAACAATATTGGTTTCCTTAACTCTTTCTTCGGTTCATAAGCTTATTGTTATGAATGTTTCTCATATATCAAGTATCAGTTTTATTTGAAAAGTTCGTAAATGTTTTAAAACTCTCCTGTTATTCTTTTAACGAACTTGCTGATCATTTCTTTCGCTCATACTTTCCTGTTTTAAATTTAACCTTCCAGTGAAAGTTAAGTTGGCGAGGTTTAATCGCATAGTTCAGAAAGCGAAAAGGAAGATGCTATTTTGAAGATGGTTTGATTCAGAGTATTCGAAACTTGAGTAAGTTTTATTTGAAGATGTTCTTATGCGTGGATCAGTTAGATAAGGAAGGGTATTGAGTTAATTTCGGAGATAGACATTAGAAGGTTACAAATGGGAATCTAGTTGTTGCTCTTAAAGAGAAAAATATAAGTTTGTACATTGTTGAAAAATCTAGCTCTATTAAGAAAATGTTGTTGCTCATGAGATTAGGTCTTCAACTTTGTGGCACTAAAGACTTGGTCATAACAGTGAAAAAAGGTAAGAAGCTGTTAACTTCGAAGGGGGAGATTTCACAGCTGAAGAATGTGGATGCTGGATTCTCTCAGTCATGTGTTCTTGGAAAGAAGAAACGAGTTACTTTTGCAAAATCAAGGAGGACCCCCAAGGATAAGAAGTGAATGCTAGTTCACACAGATATATGGTCCAACAACAGTTATGTTATTGGGAGAATCTTGATACTATGTTACTTTTATTGATGATTCCATTAGAAATGAGTGGGTTTATTTTTTTGAAGAAGAAATCATACATGTTCGCTACTTTTAAGAAGTAGAAGACTGAAGTTGAAAATCAGACCGGATTGAAAATTAAGAGTTTGATATTAGATAAGGGGTAAATACAATAGGGATGACTTGGAAAGCTATTTCCTAAAATTTTGGATTAGAATGTTTAAAAATAATTCCAGAGACACCATATTAGAATTGTTTTATAGAGCACGTGAATAAAGCCTTCAATAAGAGGGCCAAGTGTATGAGGTTACATGCAGGGTTGTCCAATATTTTTTTTGAAGATACAGTTAGCACAAAAACATATCTCATGAATAGAGAACCTTCGGTTTTTTAGGGTTCAAGATTTCTGGAGAAGAGTAGTATGGAAAAGAGGTAAAATTTTCATACTTGCATAGTTTTTGTTGTGTTTATTATGTGCATATTAAAGATTATGACAGGTACAAGTCTGATTCGAAAGTAAAGAAGTGTATCTTTTTTAGTTATAGCTCATATGATATGCATTATCGGTTTTGGGATGAACTAACTTAGAAAGTCATTATAAGTATAGATGTTACTTTTACTGAAAATTCAATGTATAAGGATATTCTTGTAGTCGATTCTCAGTTTACAAAGGAACAAAATTAGAAAGAGAAAGCGGCGCTTGAAGATATTAATACAAACGATCTTGCAGAAAATAGTGGGTGTACGGAGAATGTTGATGACACAATCTAGTTAGTCCCTGGACAGAGGTAAAAAGATCTAGTAGAGTTGTGAGGTCACCATAAAAGTTTTCTCCTTCAACATATTATATGTTACTAACCAAGTATGAAGAGCCTCATTAATATTCAGAGACAGTACATGTGGATGATTTAGTTCAGTGAAAGTTAGCCATGAAAGAGGAAATTAGTTCTTTAAGAATAATGAGACCTAGTTCTTAACAGAGTTACCAGTAGGAAAGAAGGCTTTATATTATAAGTACATGATGGAAGTAAGAGATACAAGGTGAGGTCTCCCCTTGTTAAGATGACTACCGTTAGAATAGTTCTAAGTATTGTAGCTGCATAGGAGCAACTAGATCTTAAGACCAAATTCTTCCTTGTTCATCTTCAATAAGAAATTAACATGGTTCAGTCTAAGGGATCTCAGGTAGCTGAGGAAAAAAACCTTTTTACAAGTTTATAAAAAGCTTGTATAATTTGAAGCAAACAAAAGACGCTGGTACTTGAAGTTTGACAGATTTATGATGAAGAATGGGTACACGAGGAGTGTTATGAATCACTGTTGTTACTTTAAACAATTTAATTCATCTTATATCATATTGTTGTTGTATGTTAATGACATGATGATAGCAGGATCAAATAAAACGAAAATCAACAGGCTAAATAGACAGATGATTGAGGAGGTTGAGATGAAGGATATGGGTACAACAAAATATGGTAATTTAGAATTATCTCAAGATAAGTATATTGAGAAATTATTACAGAAATTCAGCTTTCGGGATGCGAAGATCAGAAGTACAACTTTGGCGACTCACTTAAATCTCACGAAGAAGTAATCACCTAAAAGGATAAAGAAAAGAAAGATATGGCTAAAGTTTTGTATGCATCCGTAGTTGGCAGTTTATGCATGTAATGGTGTGTACAAGGCCAGATATTGCTCATGCAGTAGGAGTTGTTAGTTGGTTAATGTCTAATCCATGAAGAGAGCACTGAGAAGCAGTTAAGTGGTTGCATAATGTTTCAGTAAGAAAGACGTTATCTTCGAAGCATTCTCTAATACAGTTTTGGGTGGATTCTTATAGACAAGAAAAAGTACAACGGGATATATTTTCAGTATGTGTAGCAAAGCAGTTAGTTGGACGTCTCGACTTCAAAAGAGTGTTGCTCTTTCAATCATAGAAGTACAACATATGGCTTCTCTAAAGCTAAAGACTTTTCTTGAGGAGTTGTGTTGAGCAAAAAATTCCTGATATAATAACAAGTCTCTATCACGTTGACATCCAAAGTTTCATGGTTTTCTCCAGCTTTATTACATTGTGCAATGAGGAATGAAGTCTGTCAAACAGGACCAAGACTGCACTAGAGTATTTTTCTTGTAGCTAATAATGTTGTGGATTGAAAAACATTCTTAGTGTTGAGTTAGTAAGTCAGAGATCCATCACATTGCTACAAATATTTATACAGAAGTCACATCGAGAAGACATGTGCAAATTTTCCTATCAAGAAGTTCTTATTGAGAAGACAAGTGCTAAACAAGTGAAGATGCCAAGGCATTGTCGAAATGTCAAAAGTACCGAAATGTCCAAGCATGTTGAAGACTTTTCTGCTGATCGAGATGTTCAACCATACCGCAATGTCTCTTCAATCGAGATGTAACAATGTTTACCGATATATTTGCTTGTTCAAGTTACCGCAAAGACCAAGTTGAGTAGTGATGTCTCACATATCGACAAGTTATATGGTACCGATATCTCTCTTACTTTTCACCAGTCTAAGTGTTAGGATAGGAAGCAAGATTCTCACTGATCGTAATGTCAATCTGATGTGGTAATTCAAGAAGGGAGATACAACATAGTAATAGTGTATGAGTTCTCGACATAAATAATACAAATGGGATAGTGACAAAGACACAGTACATTTAGTATTGAATTCTTCAGAGATCATGGAAACAACTAATATCAAGCCGCTGATATTTTTAAAGATGTTACTTTCTGAATAACATATAGTAAGCCTACAATACCAAACTTGGAGCCTGCCCAAAGATTAAGGTTATGATGAACTAACAAAAGTTGTAACTGAAAATTCATGTAATCCAGGTTGTAGAGTCGACAGAAGGTGGCAAAGGACAATCCGATGTGCATATCTGTAAAGGCCATTTTAGGAAAGTCTGTAACATAGTGTGTTGATGTCCTATAAAGTACTCACTGTCTTTCATTCTAGCCAACTAACAAAAAAAGAGAGAGTGTGAGACAATCTTTTACATTGCATATTCTTGTAATACTCTTTCTCTTTGAGTAGTTCTGAGACGTAGCTTAGCTTAGAATTCATTTTCTTCAATTCTGAGGTTGTAGCACCTTTAAATTGATTAATACAAATAAGTTTAGAGTTTATATCTTGTGTTTGTTATGCTTTTTATTTCATTCATTTCACACAACTTATATGCTGCTACATTTGTTTCAAGTTGTTTGTTAGCCAAACCATAATCTTGTGTCTTGTTAAGTCGATTATTTGGTCACACATTCAACCCCCCACCCCTTCTATGTGTGAACTCATACCCTACAAGTTTGGCAAGAAACAAGCGGACAATGCTTTGTATAGTAACAACCAAAGTGCCATTCATTTTACGATAAATACCGCGTGTTTCATGCAAGGACGAAGAATACTCAGCTGAGATATCACTTTACAAGAGAGTTGATTAGTAATATAATTTTTTTCTTGAAGAAAATCATTGGTTCAAAGAATCCTGCACATATGTTGACCAAGGTGGTTATCAGTGAAAAGGTTAAAGCAATGCATAGCGTCAATCGACCTTCATAATTGATTGATAAGAATGCATTAGTTTGAGTTATTGATTTAAGTATTGGGTATTAATAGACTTACAAGAGTAAAGCAAAAATATGGTCAGAATTGAAGTGGGAGATTGTTAAGTTTGTCACTACACCATAGATGCTCGATTGTAATGCTCTCCGCATGTTACGATAGGCCTTAAATCCGTTACAATAGATTTATTGTAACATAAAGGGGCGTTGCGTTTGCGAGCGTTACAATTGCTGCCTATTGTAACACATATTTGAATCTATTGTAACATATACAAAGCATTACCATAGCAGCCTAATGTAACAGTATAATGAGATAATGTAACGGAAAGCACTGATACATTAGCTTAATCCACCTAATATTTAATTTATTATATTAGTATTTTTAATATAAGTGGGGGCCACATAGCCACGTCATAATGTGGGTCCCACACAGCCATGTTAGCATGTGGGGCCCATAAACCCACGTGGACTGTCATGTCATCATGTGGGACCCACAAAGTCACGTTAGCATGTGGGGGCCACAAATCCACGTGGGCTGCAATGTCATCATGCGGGTCCCACACAGCCACGTTGGCATGTGGGGCCCACTTCCATCTCATCTTGTGGGTCCCACACATCCACGTCAGCATGTGGGGCCCACACCTCCACGTGGACTGCCATGTCATCATGTGGATCCCACACAGCCACCTCAGCATGTGGGGCCCACACTACCACATGGACTGTCATGTCATCATGTGGGTCCCATACTGCCATGTCAGCACTGGCTCGAGACCCTTCAGCACATTAGCCTCGACCTCTTTGTGCGCTCAGGACCCTGAGCTGTACGCATAGGCCCTGAGTACGATATTATTCACATGTAAGCCATATGTTCGGATAAGCCTAGTTTCTTCTGCTATACATATTCTCTTCTAATTGTAAAATCCTAACAAAATATAATTGTTAGAGATCAATACAAAATTAGTGCGGCTTATGGAGAAGCAATTTTTAAACCACCTAAATCTTTGTCTTATGTGATTGTCGTTTATTTTCTTCTTCTTATTTATTCGCTTTGGATTTTACTTTCTTTGTTGTATACTCAACATCAACAAGCAGTGAAGCACATCTTGGGATATGTTAAGGGTACACTTAATAGAGGTCTTCTGTACGGAAAAAGAAAAGGTAAAGATATGTTGTCAGGTTACTCGGTAGCAACTTGGTGGGACATGCGGTCGATAGATGGAGTACTAGTGGGATGGCATTCTATCTTAATGAATATTTGATATCGTGGGATCAGAGAAACAAAGTGTAGTTGTAGGAGTGCTAGTGAAATGGCATTCTATCTTAATGAATGTCTGATATATCGTGGGATCACAGAAATGTGGTATGTGACTACGTGCTTTATTAAGTGAAATAACAGGTCAATATGCGTTATTAAGTTAAATAACAGGTCAATATGCATGTTAGCCCAATTATATTATATGTCGATAACAAATGAGTGATTGGTTTGACGAAGAATTCAGTACTACATGGGCGAAGCAAAGCACATTATTATTTGATTTCATTTCATGCGTGTGTGGAATGTGGGGAAATTGTAGTCAAGAATGTTTGCACTTAAGAATTGCATACATTCTTACTAAAGCCTTAGCCAGAGTCAAGTTTGAAGAAATGCGCCATGTGCTGGGTGTCAAAAATCTTGTTGAACCAAGTTTAGAATAAAGGGGAGACATAGTTTTTAGGGCAGCGAAAGCAGCAGCATGCCAAGGTATTTGGCTTCGTGCATAAGAGGTTAGCTCTGTTACATTATATGTTAATAACAAATCAGCGATTGATTTGATGAAGAATCTAGTACCACATAGGCGAAGCAAGCACATAGATATTCGATTTCATACGTAAGTGTGGAATTTGGGGAAATTGGTGGGTAAATTATAGTCAAGCATGTTTGTTCAAAGCCAAAATCAAGTTTGAAGAAATGCAAAATCTGCTTGGAGTCAAAAATCTTGTGGAAGTAAGTTTAGATTAAAGGGGAGACTGTTGGAAAATAATCCAAACTTGTAAAAATAGATTGTGTCTGGTCATTATTCGCTATTGGGTGATGTTAGCGTATTACTAGTTTCAGCTTATTAATGCAGTGGATCAATTAGGAGAGTCATGGAGATAAGTTAATATATAGTAATAAATATGTATCAGGAAGTGTGTCCAGTGGTTTCTTATTTTCTATTAAATTATTATTTGTATTCAGTACGTTGTAATCTTCAGTGATCAATATACAGAAAAATTTGCCTCTATGCGTCTTCTTTTATCATCTGCATTTTTATCCCCTAGAGTTGCTACACTTCTCTTCAGTTTCATCCTTACATATCATAATTTAAAACGAAAATGTAGAGAAAAAAATTGGTTTGGATGCTAACTATATTGGTCACAAATCGAGTTTATTATGTAATAATGCAGATCAAATCTGGAGCATTCATGAAAAGATAACATGAGACAATTAAGTACTGTCCGAGTTGCAACAACTTATATTTTACACAATTACTTCACATGTGTTTCAAAAAATAAGACGTAGTTTCGACTGTACATCAGTTTATAAATTGAACTAAGTATCTGTTCGGATATTAGAGTCTCATGTTACAGTGCATTATACATATTGAGGGGAAGAAGAAGCAAAATGTTTTCTTTTTTCTGGATTACTATAGTGATAAGGAACCCGGTATATATGATATGGAGCCAGTTTGGCAAATCTTATTTGTCAGAATTAAGTTACTTATTTTTAAAAAAAGTACATCAAATTGTACTTTTTTTCTGAAATAAATTACTTATTTTCTTGCATAAAAGGAATACTAAACTCCTCACAAATACTTAATTGTAAAAATTAGTATGTAATGATGAATTTTTTTCCCGAAATAAGTCCTTATTTCTAACTTAAAAGGGGAGCCAAACACGCTCATGATCACATTATTGGTCACACTTAACAGTTGAAATTAATATGCCTGCTGGCTACTCTTGTATTATTCATCATTTAAAATTTTAAGTCTGAGCTGTCCCATATTTGGTATTAAAAACTACATAAAACGTGTGTCTATATCAGTCTACAGCATCTGGTATGAGGACTACACTACGGGCGCCACTGACTAATTGAACCTTCTTGCTATTCACATGTAAATGGTAGCTAATTATTACATTCATGCAAGTATGGCTAAAAAATATCTTATCAAAAAGGGTTAGTAATTGGATTATTATAGCTTTATTTCGTCACTCGAAATGATTTGAAAGTTTAGTTTATATCTTAAGTTCTAAGAAAACAAAAGGAGGTACTTTCTGCATGATGGTGATCACGTTTTTCGACTTATCACATACAGATATTGCATTAGTACACTACTATATATGATCAGTTTTTCCTTATTGTTTTTTTTTCTATAAATTCAAGCACTGACGGTTAAATTTTGAAGGTTATTTTTGCTGAAAATGGATTTTGGGGACAATGATACTCAAAAGATGTAAGTTGCATATATGTAAACTTATAGAGTTATGGATGTATAAATCATCTATGCTCCAGTATCTGCTTGTTGGGATAATTAATGTTGTTTCTTTTTCTACATAGTTACTCTTTAAGTTCATCGTTTTTGAATTTTCAGGCTCATGCTGTATATTCACGATCATATGAAAAAAAACAACATGAATGAGGCTGCTAAGGTATTTGCCCAAGAGGCAAATCTTGAGCTAAAACCAGGTCAGTACTCTGTATTTCTATTTTCGTAATTGATTATGTGTCTTTTAGTGCATTTTGTAGTTACCGAACATGTTTTTTTTCCTTTTTAAGTGATTGATGCTCCTGAAGGCTTTCTGGCTGAATGGTGGGAAGTGTTCTGGACCAAATACTTCTCCATGTATTCCAACATCCCAGGACCCGAGGTAAAATCCTCTTCAGAGAATTTATCTGAATGAACTTGATCTCTAATACTTATGAAGATTTTCTAAATAAATCTCACGTACTGGCTCATGAAATTCTTAGGAAGCTACGAGGGATGCCTCCACACTGGATAAGTCACCCTTTGTACTGCCAACTGCCGAAAGCTTTCAGGAAGCAGTGACCAGGACCATGCTACAAAATGTCTCCCCTATAACATCTCTCGGAACAATGAGCCAGCAATTTGTTGGCAATTCTTCTCATTGTAACGACAAATTTGATACTGTGATGGAACCTAGTGCTAGTATCTTGGTTCCAACACCTGGAGCAAACAAAAAATGGTTTGAAACAACAATGCCAAATGTAGGCAGAACAAGGTAATCAACTTAAACTAATCTCTCTGTTATGAATAATATATCTTTAGTAAAAACTAGCAGTCTCGCAGAGTATGGTACGATTATGCAGTTTTAAAAAGTTGACATCATAGCTTGATCAAAACACTGACATTCTTAAATTATATGTTCTCCGTGTGTGTCTATGAATTTTTTAACCAAAATGGTTACTGTGCCACAGCCGCCAACTGCAGCAAACTTCCATGCAGTCCACACTGCAGGTTGGTGGGGTATGTACACAATCTCTGTACTCTGCATATAGCTGATGAAACATATATTTAACAAATGCTACACATGGATGAAGTCTAAATTAATATTATTGTTTTGCAGGCTGGTGGCAATCAAAATTCCCAGGGAAGATCTAGCAGCCACATGGAGCCAAATTTGCAACCAAGTCTAAATTCTCCAGCAACTGGGTCAAGAAATCCCAACTCTGGTGCATTTGATTTTTTCAAATACTATTTTCGCGATTGAATTGATTAATTTATTTTGAATGTAGTTTATACCGAATAGTAGCGTTTGTAATGTTTACATTTTTTGAAATTATATTTCATTTTAGTAAATTTTAGCTTTCAAATAATAGCGTTTGTGATGTAGTTGATCTTCAATTAGCAAATCACTGTGACATCAAAATAATTTTATTTTTCATTTACTAAATTAAATGGCGTAAATCCATCTTTAAGAATACTTACCGGGTTGGTATTATAGCAGATTTAAAACAAAGTGTATATGTTTGCACAACTATTAAAATCGTATATATTACTTACTTTTGTTATAAATTAAAATAGTAAAATATATTTTGATTATAACATATTTTTAAATAATTATATTTCCTTTAATTAAACAAAGTTTAAATAATTAGGAACTTCAATTTGGAAATGTGTTTAACTTAAGATAAGAATATGGGTTTCTAATAGAGCCTGACCCAATTACGTAAATATGCGTTTTAATTAGAAGTTGGGGCAGATCAAATTATATTTTACATGAGATAGTCTTTCGGTAAAACACTTAGAAAAGATAATAGGTAATTATCAATTAATATATACTAGTTGGTAACCCGTGCGAAGCACGGGTCCGAAATTAAAAATATTAAATTAGTATTTGCAGAGAATTAAACCTCATACCCA
>PHNY01026203.1:390-11925 GCA_003724115.2 Anethum foeniculum | reverse complement strand
TTGGTGTAAATTTTTTAAAAGACATGGTTTAATAATAATTATATATTAATATGTATATATTTGTGATATTTTTATAAATAAAGGTATTTTATTTGAAAAATATAAGAAAAATATTGTGTCTAAGTTAAAAAAGGTAATTGGTTAATTATTAGTAATTATAATATTATTATTTTATTTTATTAATTAGAATTACCGGTATTATTTTCGTAAAAAGAGCAAGTTTTGTTATGTTAAATAGAAAAAGTAATATGTTTTAGTTGATAAAAGGTATTTAGATAGTTATTAGTAATTTTAATATTTTATTATATAGAATTGTTTGTGATATTTTTGGAAAAAGAGGTATTTTAGTTGAGAAAAATGAAAAAATGTATTTTTTGAAAAAGAGGTGTTTTAGTTGGGAAAAATAGAAAAGGTAACCTGTTTTATTTAAAAAAGGTAATTGATTTATATACTATAATAAGGGTAAAAGTAAAATTATTGAAATTATTAAGTAAGGGTAATCAAGTAATTTCAGCGAGTACCGTACCGTACCGACTGACCGACCGACTACCAAACTTTTAATATTTCGTCTATTATAATATAGAATAGATAGATAGATAGATTAAGTATAGTTAGATAATATTTTATTTTATTTTATTAAATTGAATTGCCCGTTATATTTTTGGAAAAAAAATTGTTTTAGTTAAGAAAAATAAAAAAGGTAACATATTTTAGTTGAAAAAGATAATCAGTTTATATACAGTAATTATGATTAAATAGGAGTTATTAGTAATTATAGCATTTTATTTTATTAAATATAATTGTCTATGATATTTTTGGGAAAAGAGATATTTTAGTTGGAAAAAATAAAAATGGTAACATGTTTTAGTTGAAATAAGTAATTGATTTGTATGACAATTAGTGAGGGTAATTTTGTAAATACAGCAAGTACCAAGTACCAAGCACCAGACTACCAAAACTTTCAATGTTTCGTCTTTAATATAATAGTATAGATATATATATTGATATATTGATGATTTTTAAAAGATTGCGAAAAATTTATTATTTTGGGGAAATATCTATAAGGTAATTTTTATAGAATTTGGAAAATTTATTATTTTGGGAATATATGTGGTATTTAGATTTGAAGATTTTATTAGTATTTTAGGAAAATGTTTCATACGATTCTTGTGTTGTGCATGGACTAAAGAATTCGAATATGTCAAACTATTGTAGACTATGGCATAATAACACATGCAAGGCAAAGTCATTTTAAAGATTTTTTTATATAATACGTAATAAAGTGTTCTCGATTATTTATTTATTAATAAAATTTATAATATCAAAAACCTCATATAAGTTGACTGACTATCGGTGTGTACGGTTTGTATGTAAAATTTTAATTTTAATACTAATATATTTGCATATAATTGAATGAGTACAAGTAATTTAGTTTTATGTGTTTAAATACAAAAGGTTAATACATATAATTAATTAGCTAGTATATTCCCATGAAATTAAAAAAAAAAAAAGAAATTCAACTAGGGCAGGAAGAAACCAACCAAAAATAATAAAAAAATAAAACTAAATCAAGCTTCCTACTGCGGAACCGATCGTTGCCAAACCACGCCTCTAATATCTCTAATTAAAAATCTACTAAGCTCCGAGAAAACCCCTTCATTTGATAATCAATATATAGCATAGTTACTTTCTCGATGTACACGATATATCGTCACCATCCAATCTGAGCTTCCAATCATATCATGACAATAGTTAAGATCACGAGCACGTTCATCTCTTTCATTGCCATTTTGTTTAAGAATTTGCACACAAGTCAGACTATCAAGGTGAACTTCCAAATAATTTATTTTAAAATTTCTTGCTAACTCAAGAACTTTGGTTATGGATAATACTTCTATCCTAAAAACTGTGTAGTGACTAAAATTTGGCCAAGAAAAATGAGACAATCATTCCTATATGATCTCATATAATTGCTCCACAACATAGAGGACCGTGAGATCCTTTTGCAGATCTTGAGAACATAGCACTCTTTTTGCCGGACATGTCAAGTCAAATAATATCTATACGTTCTATATTCTAATAATAGTGAAATGTTGAACGATTAAATATCTGACAGAATTTTGTAACTTATCATCTGCAGACTTCTAATAAAAAATATCAAAATGTGACTAATGTGAGTTTAATTGATCAGGTTTTCAATTATTTTTTTTTTTGTATTTGAATATCAATTGTTTTCATTGATTTCTAAGTTATTTATTCCGGAAAGTTATTTTGATTGTGAAAAATATTATTTTATTATTAATATATCAACAATATTTTGTTAGTATAAAAAATTGTTTAAAATATTAGTGTTTTGTCTAATCCTCTTAGTCTATATACTAATATTTATTCACTCTAAGATGAAAAGTCTTTGCGGATGTAACAAGAATAGTATTTTAATAATTAACATAATTTGTTTTGACGTTTAGTGTTTTCACGAATTTCAAATGATTAAGTCCCAATATGAATCGCATCACCTCAATATTTAGCCACGTTTGACTTTAAAAATATCTTTCCTAAAAAATTACTTCGTCCAATATATATATCATCATCGTGGTGATATAAATAAAAAATGTATTATGTCGTATGAGTAATATAAATACATGTTTATTTCGACAAATTAATCATTATATACAATCTAGTATCCTATTCACCAATAATTGTAAAAATAGTATTAATAATTAGTTTTATAATATTGTATTTCATTTAAATATTACTTATTATCATTATTTCAATACTCAATATTCCCCAATTTATTAGTCATATATCAATTTTTATGATCAAAGTGACTTAATCTTTGATTGAAAATTTTCTAATTATGTATATTAAACCGAAAATGTATTTAATATTTTTTAATAATATAAGTTTTGTAATTTTTTAGGTCATATACTATATGAAATATTTATTCAAAATTAGCTAAATTTGAACAAATCAAATAAAACAGATAAATTGGGACGGATGAAGTAGTAACTTCAATTATTTGGAAATATACATGTAACTAAATCAATAAATATGGAAAGAAAACCATGATTAAAAATATTATTCGATAAGTTGTAATGATAAATAATCAAATTTTACTTTCATGGTACACTTACATATTAAGTGCATAACTTAAAAATACAAATGATGTAGTGGTTTAGCGGTATTGAAGAGTGCAACTAAATAATTAGGCTTAGGTTCAAATCCCCATAAACCACATTTTTTTAAAAATATAATGAACACACATGCAAATCTGTCACTTCACATGAATAAAATGTCTCACTAATATTATACCCATGTTGGTGTATTGTGTAGATAAAGAAGATTATTATATGTATGATAAAAACTCATGTGATAATGTGATGTAGTGGTATAATGATGTTTATGTGAATGAGGAGACTCAAGTTCAATTCCTACCAGCTACTTTTTTTCTAAATATAATAGACACAAGGGCAAATTAGTCATTGCACATGAATAAAATGACTCACCAATTTCGAAGAATAAAATGTCTCACCAATTTTGAAGAATAAGTTGTCACATGAATTAAAGCCCATGTTGGGCTATTTTATATATAGCATAATAACCCGTGCGAGGCACGAGTCATTTTCTAGTATTTTTTATTAATAAAAAAATTTAATATCGTAAATATACCTCATATAAGTTGATTGACTACCGGTGTGTATGATTTACATGTAAAATTTTAATTTTAATACTAATATATCTGCATGTACTTGAATGAGTACAAATAATTTAGCTTTTATGTGATTAAATACAAAATGTTAATACATATAATTATTTAGCTAGTATGTTCCCATGAAATAATACAAAAAAGAAATATCCATCTAGGACAGGAAAAAACCAACAAAAAATAAAAGAAGTTAAAACTAAATCAAGTTTTCTACTGAGAGACTGGTCGCTGTCAAACCGCGCCTCTAGTATCTCCAACTAAAAATCTACTACGTTCTTGAGGAGAGCTTTTCAATATTTAAAACCTTTCATCCCGTAAAAATCATTTATTTGATAATCAATATGTAGCATGGTTACCCTCTCGATATACACGATATATCATCACCATCCAATTTGAACTTCTAATCAAATCGCGACGATAGTTAAGATCATGAGCACGTTCACTTCTATCATTACCATTTTGTTTAAGAATTTGCTCACAAGTCAGACTATCAAGGGGAACTTCCAAATGATTTATTTAAAAATTTCTCGCTGGCTCAAATTTTTTGGTTATGGATAATACTTTTACCCTAAAAACTGTGTAGTGACTAAAATTTGCCAAGAAAAATGAGACAAACGTTCTCATATGATCTCGTATAATTGCTCCACCACATGGACGACCATGACATCCCTTTGCAGATCTTGAGAAAATATTACCCTTCTTTCTGCACATGCCAAGTCAAATAATATCTATACGTTCCATATTGTAATAATAGTGAAATGTTGAACATTTAAATATCTGCCAGAATTTGCTAACTTATCATCTGCGGACATTTATTAAAAATATCAGAAGGTGACTAATGTGAGAACTTTAATTGATCAAGTTTTCAATTTTTTGTACTTGAATATCAATTATTTCATTGATTTATAAGTTGTTTATTGCGGGACGTTATCTTGATTATGAAAAATATTCCTTTATTATTATTATTTTATCAACACTATTTTGTTAGTATAAGAAATTGTTCAAAATATTAGTGTCTTGTCTAGTCCACATTGTCGATATACTAATATTTATATTCACTCTAAGATGAAAAATCCTACAGGTGTAACAAAAAGAGTATTTTAATAATTAACATAATTTGTTTTGCCTTTAGTGTTTTTATGAATATCGTATACTTAAGTCCCAACATGAATCACATCACCTCAATATTTAGGCACTTTTAACTTTAAAATCATCTTTCCTAAAAAATTATTTCGTCCAAAAGATATATCATCATCGTGATTATCTAAATGAAAGAATGTATTATGTCATATAATAATAAAAATACATGTTTATTTTGACAAATCATTAATTATATATAGTCTATTAATCTAATCACCAGTAATTCTAAAAATTGTATTAATATTTAATTTTACAATCTTGTATTTCATTTATATATTATTAATTAGTATTATTATTTCAATACCCACTATTCCCCAATTTATTAGTCATATATCATTTTTTCTGATCAAAGCAACTTAATTTTTTACTGAATTTTTTTTAATGATATATATTAAACCCAATATGTAATTAATATTTTGTAATGATATAATTTTTTAAATTGTTTTGATCATATACTATATGAAGTATTTATTAAAATTAGCTAAATTTAAATATAAAAAATTTAAATAAAACAGATAAATTGGGACAGATGAAGTAGTAACTTTAATTATTTAGAAATATATACATAACTAAATCAATAAATATGAAAAGAAAATTGTGATTAAAAAATATTATTCTATAATTTGCAATGAGAAAATACCAAATTTTACTTTCATGGTACATATACATATTAAGTGCATGACAAAAAATACAAATGATGTAATGGCACAAGTGGTATTGAAATGTGTAAGTAAATGGCTAGACTTAGGTTCAAATCCAATTAATAACATTTTTTTAATATAATAAAGACACGTGCAAATCTGTCATTTCACATGAATTAAATGTCTCACTAATTTTATACCTATCTTGGATTATTATATATAGAAGGAGAGATTCTTAACTTGATGTTGTCACCTCACAAAATAAAAAAAACAAAATAAAAACTTGATATTATCATATAAAGGAAAAAGCTTGTATATGTCGTTATATATGTCAAAAATGACAAAAACCTTTAACGAAATGATCTGGCATAGCTGACGTATTGATTTTGAATTTTTTTAGTTAACTTATTACGGATATATATCATCTTATCTATATTTATATATTATAAATTGTTGGACAACTCATTCCAAAGATTTTAACTAAAATTTGACCCGGATTATTCATTTGTTAACTTTTATATTCATATTTAGGTTCGGCTATGATCAATATTCATTACTTAACACATCCTTAATTATAGAAATTGATTCATAACATTAATTACTATTAGTGCTTTTCAAAGTATTTATGGTAAACTCATCAATAAAAGTTTTAATGAATATTCAAAATTTTTGAAAAAAACTAATTAATGCAAAATTATCACATATCATATATAATAAAATATTTAACGTATCTAATACGGGTCAAAAATAATTCTAGAAACATAATTAATGTTTCGTTAATTAGACTAACTTGGTCCAATAAAGAGACCCAATTAATGGGCCCAAAACCCAAATTTATTATTAAATTCGTAATTAATAAATGGGCAAATTAAACATGCCAACATATGTGTTTCAATAAGGAATTACTTCTACAATAAGTAGCCTTCAAGTAACCTAAGACTAATAAGAAATCAGATTTCTATCCCCAAGGACTCCAAAGTCCAATCAAAGATGAAGGCTTGTCCACCAAGTCACCTAATTCTTATTTGATTTTTAGGCTCCAAAAAAGACTATATAAGAAGCCTGACCCCTCATACGTTTTTTGACTTGATCCTTAACAAAATGCAAGGTACGTAAACATCTTGTGAGGGCAGTATTAAATCACGAAACACGAGTATTAAATCATGAAACACGAGAACATTCATTAAAACTTGAAGTTCACCAACCCTAGCATTAAACAAACCTTAATTTTTATCCATAACATTTTCTCGCCGTTTGTGGGAAGACAACATCAATCATGGCAAGAACACGAAGTAGCACTGGAGAAGAAACCTCAACTCAAGTTGCAGCATCTACCGTCGAGGTTCCTTAACACACAGATCATACAGAAACTCCTGTCACTACGGATAATCCTCAAACTGAAGATACCCAAGGGACGAATCCCCAACTACAGATGATGCTTTCTCCTTTAGGCACCCGTGCTCCTGGATTTGAGATGTTAACTACTGTCCTTCCGTCTCGAATGAATCCAAACTATATTGTTTGCATATGTGCACAATTTCAAGTGGCTCCTAATTAAGGAACCTCATTTATCCGCGGTTAAACGAATTTTCAGATATCTTAAAGGGACCATAGAACTTGGTCTTTGGTATCCAAAAGGATTACCATTTGACTTAATGTGTTTTTCTAATTCGGATTATGCAGGTCACTTAATCGACAGAAAAAACACTAGTGGTACCTGTTAGTTTCTCGGTGGATGTTTAGTTTCTTAGTTTTCGAAGAAACAAAATTCTCTATCCATGTCTACCGCGGAATCTCAATCTGTAGCGGAGACAATATGTTGTGAACAAATATTGTGGATGAAACAAACATTAGCCGATTATATGGTTAAATTTGATGCGGTATCTATATTGTGTGATAATACGAGTGCGATCAATTTAATTAAAAATCCAGTATCTCACTATCGTACTAAGCATATAGATATCCGACATCATTTCTTACGTGACCATGTCAATAAAGGTGATATTATAACGGATCATGTTGATATCGAAAATAATATCACCGACATATTCACGAAACCTTTACATTTCGAAAGATTCACTAAATTGCGATTGCATTTGGGAATGTTGGAATGTCCAAAATAATGAAGTATAAAAATACTCAATACTTAATTAGTTTTTCATTTTAAATAAATGACGCATTACTTTTAGTCAAATCAATTAAGCATATTGTGTGAGCGGATGTTCTAGAGTCTTTGTGCTTAAAAATTCAGATTTATTCGTAATAAATTTGATTAAAATAATAAATTTGATTAAAATGGACATTGATATATGTTTATAAAAATGTCTATGATTTGCCTTAAAACCATGTCAATTTATTTTTGATGAAAAAAAGGTAATTTTATTTAGTTTCAGTTTTGCATGACCTTCAAAATATTTTATTTCAAAACTCGGCCAAAAAGATGGAAACTAATTAAAAGGGTGATTCTTAGATCAAAAAATATCAGAGCATCCAGATTCTCTATCTTCTCCGATCAAACATGTGGTTATACGGTTTAGAAGGGTCTGATTTCTCTTGTTTTTCTTGTTTCTTTTCTGGATCTAAGGCTTGCATTTATTTTGTAATTTTAGTTTATTTTGCAATTTTGATTTGGTTGTAGTCTCTCTTGATGAGAGTTTTAGTGTTTTCTCTCCTTTGTTTGTGAGAGTATGGCGTTTAATTTAGTGATAAGAGTTTGTTGGGATTGCAATTATGGTCGATAGTTCAAATTGGATTAATTCCAACTGGATATGGTGAGACGGGTACATGTAAATATATCATCTTCAACAAATGGCATGATTGTATCTCCAAAAAAATAGTTTAATCAGCTATTGTTTATGTTTTATATTTATTAGATGCGACTATTTTTGTTGATGCCGTATGAATTTTTATTATTGAATTGATACTTACTCAAAAAAAATTTGATTTTTTTAAAAAATTTTGATCCTATTTTTATTTTGGCAAGAAATTATTTTTGTGAGATTTTCAGGATTTTATATCAGTACTTACAAATTTATTTATAATTTTAAAGTATAATTCATAAAATAACAAAAATGATTTTTCGATTATTAGAATTGATTTTCCACAAAAATTAAAATCATTTTCACAAAAATCAGATCAATCACACAGCCGTACTTATTTTCCCCCTTTCCCGTTTTCACCGGAACCCTAGCTCAGTCAATCAAAACTCCGGGCAATGTCCTTGATGTTCCTATGCTCTAAAAGATGGTTCCAGTCTTAAATTGGTGTTCTTCAAGTTCTTATTAGATGGGCCAAGCCTCAACTCGGAGCGACTCAGTTCTTATTTGACGATTTCGATGACTCCAATGGTGGTTTGTGTTCTAGAAGCACATTATAGAGAAGAGTCCAGAGACATTAACAAAAAGCTTAACTCGGTGGCCGTCACAGTCCAACTCACTGAGTCAGAACGAGTCACGGCATGTCAAGCAGCTTTAGTTTCATTTGTTTTATGCCTATTTGAGTTTGTTAAGGATTGTCTCATATAATTGAGTTGAAGTGACTGATATTTGAGAATGCTAGCTAGTAATTATGCATCACTTTAGGTTTGACCTGGTGCAATGCTTCTGTGATATACTAGTCTAAAATGAATGTTTGATTCAATATCATATTAAATTAAGAAATAGATGTATCTGAATAAAGACAGGATAGTGTCATTTACCTTGTTGTGTGAAAACGCGAGTTCTCTTAGTTTTGGTCTGTCAAGTATTGAAAGGAGGAAAGGAAACGTATTTGTGATTAAAAGCTGCTATAGATTTCTCTTATTTCTTGGCTTGTGTATCTCCCTTGATGCTCTGTTTTGGACAAGTTATGATTATTCATGTGATCACTATTAACTATGCCAGATAATCTAACTAATTTAGTGTATTGTCTAGTTCAGTTTTTGTGTCTTTCAGAAGTTGATTATAGATGCAGGAATATTGATGATAAAAGTATATATGTGTACTTTTGATTGCTTTTAATCATATCTATATTCATAATTCTATGTATTACATACATCTCTTTGCTAACTGCCAAGTGCTGAAATTGCATTATTTATATCTATAGAAATTGTCCTCTAGCAGAATTTAGGATATAAAATCATGTTGTTTGCTTACTTTGCCATCTCTACATCTGATACATCTGTTTAAGTATTTTCTGAAATTTGTATATGATTTGTTTACTTTAACAAGAGAATATTTACTTGCAATATTGACCCGACTTTCTTGATCATCTAGTTGCAATCTGACCTTCATATTTGACATTAGGAAGGATGATCGGAACTCGGCCAAAGTGCCTATGCAGAATCTGGAAATGCCTTCAGGATTTTCGTAGACGCCCTCGCTCCTGCTCCATTGTACTGGATTACTACCCTATTAGTTACACTTACATGTAATCTCCCCTACTTTGCATACATACACTATTAGTTACATGTAATCTCCTCTACTTTAACTAATAATGTATGTTTGCAAAGTAGGGGAGATTACATGTAACCGTAACTAATACTCCATGTAGTAATCCAGTACAATGGAGCAGGAGCGAGGGCTTCTATGAAAATCTTGAAGGCATTTCCAGAAATGGCAGGGGATAGCATGCCAAAAATTAATAGAAGTATGTACCAAGTTACAATGCTTCCCCAAACAAGGAAGTGTTGAATCCATGTAAAATGACTCATGGTAAGAGCAATCTAGCAGTTGACAGTCCAGATAATGCAGGTGAACATGGTGGTTCCCAGAGCTTCCATGTCTGCAGTCTCCCCTCTACGGAAGGCCTGATCCCAAAAGATAATGATGTTAAGAAGAAGACAACAAGGGAAGAATAAATCCCATTTCTCATCCAACCAAGTATTTGATACCAGTTAAAGAACAAGTTTTTTGGTCCTTGCTGATATAATGCTGGAAACTGTAAGAAAATTCAATATCTCAAGTGCAAGTTCAAACACATTAATAAATTAAGTGCACATAAAAAGTTAAAGCACAAGTGGAACTGACGTGTAAGCAAACTTCAGATGAAACATCTTGTTCAAAAACTCCAAGATACATGACAGGCAATGAGGTAAGAACCACATTAAATAATAGCGTATACAACTCATTATAGACCGACTGCTAGGGCCGGCAATCGGGTCGGATATGGCAGAATTCATATCCAAACACGAAAATTTTATTCATACCCGAATCCGACCCGAACTCGGAAAATACCCGAAAATGAATACCCGAACCCGATCCAACGGATCTCGGATCGGATTCGGGTATACCCGAAACCCGAATTTTTTTGAATTGGATATGAACATACCCGAAATCCGAACCCGAAATTTGAAAATATGTATAACTATTAAAATTGCAAGTGCGAGGGATCGAACACGCGACATTAAGCACTAGGGAAGATGCATTTCAATTTGATAACTTTAACCCTTCCACCACATTATTAATTGTGTTTATATATGTATAACTAATGTTTTAATAAATCAAACTCAATTAATACCAAATTAATAAGATTTATCATTAAAAGATGATTTGTTCACCTTCTTATTTTAAATTGTAATATGTATATTGTATCTAACGTATAGTATATAAAATAATATATATGTATATTCTACATGATGTATTATAATATATAATATATAAAATTATATATATATATATATATATATATATATATATATATATATATGTATTCCAGTTTTTTTTGGGTTTCGGGTTCGGATCGGGTTCGGATCGGGTTTCGGGTTTCGGATCGGGTTTCAGATCGGTATACCTAAAATCCAAATCCAAAAAACCTCGTGTTTAAAAATTAAATCCATATCCAAATCTAAATCCAAAAAATCGGGTTCGGTAAATCCAAAATTTCGGATTTCAGATCGGGTATCCGTCGGATTGGATTATTTTGTCATCCCTATCGACTGCCCAGAAAAACCAATAAATGCCTCAAAGTAGAACAGTGTAAGGCCAAAGACAATATTCTTGTAGAAGAAATAACAAATCTGCAGAGAATCAATATATATATATAAAGGAGGATACGCGGGAGGTTAGGTGG
>PHNY01026191.1:2231-13384 GCA_003724115.2 Anethum foeniculum | reverse complement strand
GGGGGGGGGGGGGGGGGGGGGGGGGGGGGGGGGGGGGGGGGGGGGCTGGCTGTCACATATAACATATGATCCAATTAAGGCCTCCTCCTAACACCTAAGGTTTTAGGAGAGCTGGTACTTAAAAGGTAGATATTTTTATGCGAAAGTCGGATAAATCCGGAAATTGCTTCGATGGATTCAGAGATTATTGAGTGTATAATCGAATTATGGAGATTTTTAATTCAGTCTTGAAATACAAGGGTAACTGTGCCTGCAAATTTTTTCATCTCCTCAAATAGGAAGAACTCTGTCACTTGTTTCAAACTTTTATTTCACAAAGCCCCTTAATTGAACCGCGTTGGAGAGAAATGCTACTGAACAGTTATGCCTGCTGTGGTAGTTATTGAGTACTGTATGATAAAGTACTCCGTATCCTTCTTCTAAGAGTTGATTAGAAATTATTTCTATTTAAAAATTTATGATGGAGAACTTCAGTAAGATCTTAATATCTTATTGATTACTGCAGGTTGAATACCATATTAACGTGTTACCAGGTATCTTGGTTTTGGTGTTCGTTGGATTGCAGTACTGTGGTGAAAACATCTATGTATAATTCTTGAAATTTCAGTCTTCCTTCTATGAATGTCTACCTGTACTTGTTTATTGGTATTCTAGGAAGATGCCACTTAACTAATTTTTTGTTTACTAGAGCTTAACAATAAATTTATGCTTTCATGGGTTCTATGGGAGGAACTTACCAGGATTAGCCGGACATCAATTTTCATGCAGCTGCAGCAGCAACCTTTCCTCGTATCCTTCCAACAATTAGAGCTCAATTCAATAATGGTGCTGTGCTCTTCCTGCATGTTGGGACATCAACGTTGACATCCATTGGAACAGTACCTTAAATTCAGAATTTTAACACAATTGTGCTTATTCATTAAGACGATATGTGGTTGCATAAACTCATATATTCAGGTAAGATGAACGTTTAATAAGAAGCAAATGTACAAACACTAGCCTAGTGTTCCTTTTGTCAAGAGATAAAATCGCTATATACAGTTAAACCTCTTTAAAGTAATACCTTTGGGACCGAGAAAAAATATTATTTTATCGAATTTATTACTTTATCGATAAAATAATATTTTATTACTTTACCGAATTTTTATGTTTACGTATTATAATACACTATGTTTAAAAATAAGAATCAGTCACATGCAATGTATTTGATTAAAAATTACTTTTGTTATGATTAATTACCGAATGTAATGGATGCTGAGCATCTCTTAAATTATCCAAGTAAGAATGATGCGGTTATGGGAATCACCTACGGATGAAGCAATCATTAAGTCGGTAATGAACACTGATGAAGGGGCTGACCCTGAACTGGACAATAGCAATGTCATCCCAAGCGTGGGAAGCATTTCAAGCAATCAACACTTTGAACAATTATTTGTTATAACACGAGCAAAACATACCAGGAGTTATTTATGCTTTACATAAAGTCAAGAATGAGGTTAATTTTGACTTTGATGAAAAGAAGAAACAAGCTACTATAGATTCATAACACACACACACACACATATATATATATATATATAATTATGGAATTATTACTTTACATATTACTTGGGCCCTTAATAACTTTTTAATATTTTATTATCTTATGCTTTAGCGAGAATATTACTTTAGAACATTGGCCCAAGTTGGGACCGGCGAAATTTATTACTTAAGCGAGGTTATTAATTTATCGAATGTTACTTAATCGAGGTTTAACTGTACTTGCAATTATCTTCATTGTTACAGGCACCAGAGAGCCTGAAGAATTTGAATATACATGCATTTGGCTAAGTTCTTAGTTCTTACTCGCCGAATGTCACAAAACAATTGCCATTTGGCAAAAATAGTGAAAACAATGACAAAATCATCAAGCATACATATGACAATTGGACAAATGAACATTGCTGTCCAGGAATATTAAAATGTATTGAAGTACCTCCCCGTCAAGCGGTTATATACGTACATCAAGCTTCTGATGAAGGCATCAAGGGAGAAACGATCAAACACATTACAGCACCCCTTCTGGATATTCTTAATTAGGCAACAATACGAACCTTAGATGATGAACATGATCAGAATTAAAGTAATTGTGGAAGTATTGGACCAGCAGCTAGCAGATCACACAAAATTTTGGTTTAGCCAGCAACCGTAGAAATTAATAACATCATCCAGTTGCATAGCAAGTTTAACTGACATTATTATACTCCTTGACACCTGAAAACATCCGTTTATTTGACACTAGGAAACTTGAATAAGTTGAATTACTTCATGCATACAATCTACACAATATGTGATCAGTTGAGCAATATCAAGCTGAGTGACTAATTGTATAATTTCTTTATTGACAAAAGTCCTAACGCCATTAAAATAGCCAGTACAAATGAAAAATATACAAGTTTATGCCTCCAAGGACGATAAAGATTGGCTTATCTTGTTGTCACAGACACACTTTACATAATTTTCCATGCATGATCACATCTATGGAGCAATATCAGTGTCACAGCCTTACATTTCTGGAGGGGCATAATGTCAATGAAAATATAACTGATATTGATTTGAGTTGCTCTAATTCCCAGAATCTTGATATTGCCACAAAAATAGTAACATTAATACATTCAGTGCGTAAATTACATGAGTTTTCATATAAGTAAAATGTAATGGTCATGCACAGTGTACAAGACAAAAAGTATACTCCCTCTGTCCCATTGAATTCTTTACATTACTTTTTGGCACGCTTTTTAAGACTCATTTAAAGTATAGTTATATAACTTTCTTTTTAAATTTTTTTTTTCTGAATAAAAGTTTAATGTTTAAACTTTTATTCAAAAAAAAAATTAAAAAAAAAAGTTTATGAAACTATATAAAATAGGAGCCTCGAAATGCGTGCAAACAGTGCACATAAAGAACTCAACGGGACGGAGGGAGTATTGCGTTTTGGTATTACCTAACTAAGATAAATTAACTAATCTTTACTCTATTTATTTTCAAGAATAAGACATCCACTATCCAGTCAATAAGTAAGATCAGTATCCCCAAAATAGAGTAAAAGAGAAACTTCAAGTAATACCTACTACCACACTGACCAAGATTGCAATTTCCTTGAATATATCTGACAAAGCACACATACTGAAATAGACAAAGGATGCTATCATCATAGTGAGTTAAAGTTTACTGTACAAGTATCCATGTGATTACCTGGTTCGATCGCTTTACTATGAGGATCCGCTTCTTTTCCCTTTCTTGATCTTCTGCAAATGCTCAACTCTGATCTGCAATTGTCAAACAACTTACTCTGCAAATGAGCCCACATGAACAATTTTTCTTGTGAACATTTGCACATGGCTATTTGCCTTATTTTTTTAAGTCTTATATACTTCCGTTACAAATACACAGTGTTGACGAAAATTTCTCATTGTAATATAATAATAGTTGAACCTTATTCAGTTTGCATCTACTATAGTAGACTTGTTCATTGCTACAATCACATCAAAAAAAATTATACAAGAGAACCAAACAGATGTGTACATTCAGTGATCTAATGAAATGTGAATTAAGTAGTCACAGATCAACCTTCCAAGTATAAACCTTTCTCTTAGTTTGGCAAATAGATGTTCCAATTGTAAAATCTTACATCAAATTCTGAATTCTCTTCAAGTAAAAGTCTCATTTCCTTGGCAGATGCAGCATCTTTAGCTAGTAATAATGCAAAACCCCCTCCCCCAGCACCAACAAGCTTGTAACCAGAACAATATTGATGCGCAAATGCAAAAAGCTTGTCAACAAATTCATTGCTGCAGTAAGGATCAAGTTCTTGATGCAACCTCCATGCCTCCAACATTATATTCCCTATCTCATCTATGTTGCAGTTCATCAAGGATTCCCTCCCAATCTTTGCCAGCTCGGAAAGGCGCTTGATGCTGGACACAAGAAGGCTGTCACGACGGAGATAGCGAGTCACAACCTTTTGTAGGACATGGTGTGCAAGTCGAACCTACAGAAAACATTAAAAACATTCTAAACAGTCCACTAAATTGTCGTAAAAGCCAGGAGCTACTAGTCATTGAAAATTTAATCTAGTCTGGTTATCTCAAAACATGTACTTACTTGTCCAGTAAATACCACAAGAAGACGTTGCTGCAACTCTCTAATAAGCTGGGGAGAAGCTAAAAGGGGAGTGACCTGCAACCGCAACGGTATTCCAGGGAAACTAGTACTAAATTTTATGCCAGGATATAAGCCTCCAATTTGATCCTGCCATCCACCTCCTGTTCCCATTAGCTGTTCCAAAACCAAAACAAGTCTTGCAACATTGTCACTACTTACATCCCCATCACTTATTTGAAGAAGCCCTTTCACAACAGCTGCAGCTAAGATGCTGGAAGTCCCTAAACCGCTACCACGAGGGACATTGGCCCATGTCTTGATCTTCAAGCCCACTGATCGCAGGATCTTGTCATGGATGATGCCAGTAACTAGCAATGCAGATTTTACTAGACGAAACGGATCATTAATTTCGAAAGGAGTCGTGACAGAAGCAAAATCTTCGATATATAATTGATTTGAGTCTTCGTCACTGATCCATATTCCAGTTGTCTTTGTTGTCTCTATAATAGTACCGATAGGAAGAGAATCTTCCAGAGTTACTGCCATGTTTAGTACACAACCAGCACGCTCTAAGCTCCAGGGAGGAGTATCACTCCAACCACCAACAAAGTCTACACGGACAGGTAATTCCACAATTACCTTTTTTGGAAAGAATTCACAGTGACAACCCTTTAATCCGTTTCCCTGATATGCTAACCCGAGATTCTCAGTAGATGTTTCCAGGAAATCTTCTGATAAACAGAGAAAAATTTGATAAAAAAGTACATGATTAACTACACATGGGTTAACTAAGTATATGGTTGTTGTACATTGAAAGGAAAGTAAATTACGTTTAAAATAGCAATATATAGTAGCATCAAATGATGATCAACATATTTGGAAAAAAATGATTAAAAGAGTTACATAATTAGCTAAATTTAAAGCTCGACAACAATTTTCAATATCATCTAGTCTTATCCTTTATTAAGTTATAATCCATCAAGGACCCTGAAGTATGTCCTCTTTAACTTTTTAAACAGCGAATGCTTAATTTGGTAAATGATCATTGAACTGTGTGTTTTGTATATGTCTTTGTGAAGTGAGTTAGCTTTAAAATGGTCATTTATGTTCAATTGAAATTAAAAAGACAATTCTGCTCTTGAACATTTGATAAGTCCTGTAAAAAGTGCACAAATTCCGGTCCAAATGGCCTCCGTCAGGCCCATCTAATAATAAGGTAGATAGCGTTGTAATAATAATTGGGCCATGATATACATCTTTTGAGTATCGCTAAAAAAAGAGACTGCTGCTAGAGCCTGGCGCAGAGGAAATGTTAGTGATCAGAAGAGAGGCCTGGCCACCTTGATAAGCAATTATTTATTATGCACAATACACCAACCACTCACAGATCAGAGTCATGGGTTCTGTACAGCTTATCATAGATATCAGAGTCATGGGTTCCGCAGAGCTTATCATATATTTACAAAAGCCGATCTCCTACTTTCCAAAACACATACTTCACAGTTGGGTTTAAAAATAATAATAATAATGTTATGGGTTTAAAGTGTTGAAATCGAGAGGAAGGCCTGGCCACCTCAATAACCCATTATTTGTTATGCACAATAAACCAACCACTCACAACTCAGAGTCATGGGTTCTGTAGGACTTATCAGTTACCATACAACTACAAAAACAGACCGCCCACCTTGCAAAACACATATTTCACAGTTGGAATTTAAAAGATAACGGTAATAACGTTTTGGGTTTAAAGTGTTAAAATCTATAAATTTTAACTTTTCGTAAAGGATAATAGCCTTACGAAAGATTCTCAAAAGTATATGTTTACCTTTGAAGCCATATCTTACTGCTGAAGCAGTTTCGTCAGCAACTGCAGCCCAAACTTTGTGCTCCACTTCGGACGCCACAAACTCATTGCCACAGGCTCGGAGAAGATCAACCTGTACCTGGTATGCCCTGCTTCTGGGAAGGATCATAGGATTTTGTGCCAGGAGATTAGGGCACATGGTGAGAAATTCTTTGCATGTTTTAGCTCCCAAAGCTTCCTTCTGAAGAATATCTTCACACAATTGAGACAAATTCCGCCCAAGTATACCGTAGCTAAGGCTAGCTTTAACAATTTCAGTTGCAATTTCAGCTTGATGACTTGTGGAACTTGTACACATTTGTGAAAAATCGATTGAGCAATGTAACTCTTCCAAACTAACACGGGTTGACATTTTCCATAATGAAAGTAAGTTATCATCTTTTTTATCACTCAAACCCATCAGCCACATAGCAAGACTGAGCATCTCGAAATAAGGAAGAATAGGAAATATTTTTGCATTCCACAAGCATTTCTCCTGAGTTCCTACTGAGTTCCAGAGGTCTATTTCCTGAATGTTTAATTCAGCTAATACTTTCTTCCATGGTTTCCCACAAAAGGTTCCATCTCTAGAAAGAGATTTTTTGGGGTTATCATGTAGGCCACAGTACACGATAACCCTTCCAGCAGATCCAAGCAAAGGAACCTCCCACAGACAATGGCGGTCTGGAAGCATGAACCTAAATGTATCACTTTGTAACCTACCATCACCTGCAGGGACATTAACTCCGACAACTATAGATAATGAACCAATCTGTATACCACCAGAGATTAAAGAATCATATATAAGAGAATCTTCTCCAATTGAGACACCAGCTGCAACTTTGCTAGATATAATGACAGCAGATGCAGCAATATCTGATATTGTTGTCGCTGGAATAGAACACAAATGCCTATGGCCAACTAGTCCTGCACCAATCCCGCTAAGATGATCCAAAACTTCACTTGAAGTTCCAAAATGTAAGAACGATAAATCATCTGCATAGGTGGGATAAAGTATATCATATAACTGAAGGGCATAGATGTGAAATTTCATTATTCAGAACCATAACTTTTAGTGGTATGCATGTGTGCTAGTTTAAGGTAGACAATAATGTTAGACAATGGTTAAAACCAGTACTAACATTAACAACATCAAATGATGACAACGTACAAGCACAATAGCTGAACATCTTGTGATTCCCCAATCCAGTAATAAGATCTTCACCAAGAGGGCGTTGCTTTAACCATGCATGCTTTGCTGGCACCCAAGATGCTACCAGATCCTCATACAAACTCATCTGCACAATATATTTTGAATGAGGAACAACAAAAATGACTGATATGTTAATAAGTTGTTACAGAAGGATCACTAATATGGGGAAGAACAGCCACAAACATAAAATTTGCAGAGGTAGAAAGGGTACACATGCTACGCTAACTATTGCAGTCAACTGGAGAAGATAGGATAAAGCAACAGTATGCACAGAAAGAATTAGCAAAACAAAACAGTACGCACAGAAAGCTTATTAAGAATTATAACATGCATCTCTGGTCGGAGGCAGTTCATAAAATAAATATTAAAATCGAATGCAAAAAATAAACTCATAAAGCTCAAAGCAAGAAATTTTACATTATCTAACTAAAAGTTCTTCTGATACTTCCAGTTGCTTTATGAATAAGCAAAGTTGAATAGCAATACTGCTAAAAACAAACAAAAGCATATTTCCAGATATAGTGAAGCACTTTTGTAGCATGGACAAACAAAAGATAATACCACATAATGGAGTATTCAAAGAGTGAAATTTGGGGTGATAATTTTAATGAATGCTTGCCTCTTGTCTGGTCTTTAGAAGCTCAAAAATCATCGGTTGGCTAGAACATGCAATTGAAACAAGATCAGCCCATGCTTTACCTCTAACTGCAATTATTCCTGTGTCAAGCAATGTTCTACCGTCACTAAGAATAGCTTGATTCTTTACAAGTTCCTCAACGCTAGGTTTCTGAAGTAAATTTTCTACTACACAGACAGAATAGTTTTCACTGAAACTCCCGGATTTGGAAGCCACAATTACACCATGGTTAGAAGCAATGTCAAGGGTTATAGGAACAGTAATAATGCAGGAAGTATCCTCTGGAAGAACCATGGAGAATGCATCAAAAACCGGAAGAACATCACCAGTCATAATTAATATTCCACCTGCAAATATGTATTCAAAACAATGTTCATTATGTTCACTATGATTCTCTTTCTATTAAGAGGAAGTCTTATAACATAGGCATTTTAATATCAAAGGAATTATAATCAACTAAGTTGGCAAAAAGGGGTCGAACAAGTTGAGCCATTTCAAACAATATATATGAAGTCCTAAAACTACAATCCATATATTTGCAGCAAATGTATCCGAACTTGCTCACAATTTCATAGAAGACGGTCACTCAAATTCTCTATGGATGGACTTGCTTTCTCTTATCTACAACTTTTATGATTCTTGTAGCTACACTCCTAAAGTTTAAAATAAAAGTAAACCAATAATCGCCATCACTAGTAGGGCAATTGTTCTACACAACTTTAATGCTACATTAAAAAAAAATCTGCCTAAATTTGTTAGGGACGTCTCTGTGACAACCTGAATGCTACATGTCTGACTTCCTTTAGCAATAAGATAAACTTAATTGAGATACTACATCATCTTAAGGTTGAGGAACAAAAATCAAATTTTCAAGCTTGACAATCAACCTTGATTTTTGAAAGCCTGCCTTGCACATGAAGAAATTGCAAGTATATGATCGAAAAGCAGGGGAACTGGCCCATCAGGGTCCTCTGCTGCTAAATATGGGAGTGGCAAGAAAGCTTTTCCCATCGGATTTGCCCATGGGACCCTTTTTGAGTCACCGCCAGCGTGAAGCAAAAGAATGTGCTTTTTAGCCAGGAAGTTAACCACCAGCGAGGAAACTTCATTATTAGATGTCTCATGGAGGGAAGAAACTCCTAAAGAGTCTTTATTTTTTAGCTGCATACAAGGAAACCAATTTCAAAAATAAGAAACAGAATCAACACAAGGAAAATAGTGAAGTGGTAAAAAAGATGAGTAATGCAATTAACGTAGATTGTGTTCTTGTGAACACTCGCAGATGAGTAGCAAACAGTTTATAATGAATCTTTACAAAGACAATTAACAATATAATTTCAGTTAGACGATCTTCTGTTCAACAGAGGTTCACCTATTGCCACTCTCAAGTCTCGAAAACAAAGAATTGGGTAGGACAAGATTCCTCGGTGGGTCAATGCCACATCATCACAAACGAAATAAGAAGCAGCAAATTACGAAATTCCATCCCTATATTACACATAAATATAAAAGGAGCGCAGCACAACTCCAATTAAAGATAAAAAAAGGCCACTAGTTGCTCGCTTACCTTCCATATAAATGTAATCCTTATCAAATGACTTTAAACTACATAATATCAAAAAGTAGCGTGATCAAAATTCAGTAAGCACAATATACCATTGAAAAGTAGTGTGATCATAATTCATAAGCATAATATAGTATTGAAATGCATTGTGATAATAATAAATTCGAGTAATAATTATCAGAAACAATTATAAATAAAATATCCAAAAAGGGGAATGAGAATGATTACAGTAGAATCAAAATCGAGCTGGTAATGTTGAGCAAGGGCAAGAATGGCATTGAGAGTAGCAGCACCGGAGCCAATTCGACAACCTTGAGGATCAGGAACAACAAGAGTAATGGTAGAATCAGCAATACGAGCAAGACGCTTAGCACGGGCGAGCTGCCACTCATAGAGATGAGCTTGTTGAGGGCTGGCTGCAGTGAGAATTATAGCATCCCAAGTGGGTACCCTAGATGGGTGTCTTACTGATAATCTTAGATGAAACCATGACTTTTTTAATATTTCGCCCAGCTCTGCTTTCTCATTTCTCTTCTCCTCTTCCATTTTTGCAACCAAAACCAAAACCAAAAAAAAAAAAGAGGTAGATCAAGTAATCTCTTATCAGTTGTCACCGACAGTGCCTCGGTTGTGTTTGGATGTGAAATTTTGTGCAAAATGTAAAATTAATAATGGCTTCGCCCGGGCTCGAACCGGGGACCGTCTGTGTGTTAGACAGACGTGATAACCAACTACACCACGAAACCCTTGGTGTACTGCTTTCGAGCATTTATATTCTTATTCGTTTTCACTATGGGGCCCTCCTCTTTTTTCTTTTTTGCATGAGGTTTATATGTACTTGTTTTTGTTCATCTGAACAAAGATTTTTAATTTGAGCACTCTAAAAACAGTTCTACCTGAATAGACAAGTTGAGCAAATGACGGGATATCTTTAGCCTCTCGTATATGAAAAATTGACGCTCCTTTATTTCAAAGTAATTGCTCACTTTTAATTTTAGTGACTAAATAGATTAAATTTTGACTAAAATTATATATATATATATATAGTCTAATTGATTAAGAGCTTATCCTCTATTGTCCTAGTTATTGGGTTTAATTCTGACTCATTCCGAGAATTTTTTTGAACAGATACTCACTTGTAAGGTTATAAGCCATATTAATTTTAAAAAAATAAAAATTATATTAAATAAATGTATGAGTAATCTTCTTTCAAATTCAATATTCAGGATTTTAACATTATAAAAGAATAATGCTTAATATCCGGTCAAAGGTCAGTCAATTTAATCAAAAAAAGTTAAAAGGGAAGAAATATTTTGAGACGGAGAGAATATAACCAGAATTAGATTGAGCGATTGACATGTAATCAGAATCTTCGTTTGATTTCTCCACAATACCAACTTATTTTGCGTGCAACAGAGTTTACAAATTCATAAGTTATAAGTTACTATGATATAAAGCCGCGCATAGAGCGCGGCACAATTTTTTTTTCAAAAATTCTGTATTTATTTTCGTTATATATCAAGATTAATTATATATTAGTTGATATGACAAACTAAAAATTGTGCGTTATATGTTACAAAAATTATAATTTGTGTTTGAAAGAATCCTTTTTATTACAACAAATCTTAACATTTCTGGATGTTTAAGAGTCCTAAAATCTATTAATTTTTTGACTTTTAAATTATTGATAAATTCGATTATATGTTGAAAATAAGTTAATAAAAACATTATTGTACTAACTCATGCTTCATTC
>PHNY01026164.1:4471-18026 GCA_003724115.2 Anethum foeniculum | reverse complement strand
AAAAAACATTTGTCTAGAGAATATATATATATATATATATATATATATATATATATATATAATGGTTAATTTGGTATCTTATTTTTTTTTTCCAATTTCCTTGTGTGCATATTTTCCTTTTTATTAGTCTTAAATTTGTTAATTGTCATCGTTCCATATCCATTATCTATTGGAGTTTTAATTTTTATATTTTCTTTTGTTATTTTTAGAAAATAAAATATATATTCCATAATTTTACCATGTAAACTTCAATTTCATTATACCATACCAAGGGCATGGCTTATATCTGAGATATATTTTACATCATTATAAGCATGATATTCAACTATGCTTGAGATGTCAAGTGGAACTTAATTGCTAAAACTTGGAACTTCTATGTTGATTTCCTACTATCTGTTAAAGTTATTTTGCCACAACCCTGGATCTGCTGCTACATATAACACCACTAGTTTTATGCATATATCACGGTATCCTCCAGTCAATTGTAAAGAGTTCCGAAAGTAAAGTCGTAAGTACTCGAGTAATAGATTATGGTAAGAATAAGGTTTTAGTATATCATTCTATTTAATTGAATAATTACTACGACAATCTACTGAGTAGTTCAGCATTATAAAACTTACAGTACTGTAACAACTCTCTGAAGACAAGTTTTGATGTGCTCCTAATTTAAACCTTACCGAGAATAAGAGAATACAAAATCATTACTGGTAAGTTCATGTCCAGTTTAAACATTCATGTAATAAATTAGATAATTTGATTACATGGTGAAGAGCTGAAGCCATTTGATGTTTATAGCAAAATACCAGTAAAAGATAGGGCCACCATATCAATTAAATTAATGAATAGGAAAGGAAAGTTCATGCAACAACTTAAGCAATCTTTCTTCATTAGAACTATGTTTTTGTTACTTCAACAGAAGTCACATTTTAGACAAATCCATTGCAGGGGTGAAAAGGAGATCCTGCCTCATCACACTATTTATCACAAATTCATTCTAGCGCAGAAGTGCTTAATCAACACATTTCCTAATTCCAAACTTGCGACATTTCCTAAAAAGCCACAAGTTTCTAAAATCTCACCTTAACTATGAACATAACTGAAACATGTCCGAGATGCGTAAATATCTAAAATTACACTAAAAGTACAAATTGAAGCAAATTACAGCCAATGTCAATAAAAATTATAAGTACACGCCTCAATTCACAACTTGACAAACAATAAAGTAAGAAAGGCATCTTTGAACTTGAACCTAATACATTAGGTACTCAGTACCTCCACGAACAATTCTAAAACATTTCCGAAACACATAAACATCCAAACCACACAAACGAAGTAAATTGCAGCTAATGTCACTCAACTAACGCGTATCTCCATCAAGATTCCGCACAAACACACTAACGAAACAAATTGCAGCTACCGTCACTCTAGAAAACGTGTTTAACGCGTATCTCCATCAAGATTCCACACAAACACACTAATCGAAACAATTCGAAACTCACACAATCACAAAACACCTAAAAACCACAAATCACAAGCTCAATTCACAAAAAAACCTCAATCAATTCAATCAAACCACAAACATCACCAAAACGCACAGTAAATCGATATCGTAAAACCGAAAAGTGAGAAAAGAAGCGAGATAACCTTGACATAACGAAGAAGAAGCTCAATTAGGGTTCGTAATCGACAAAATCAAACATGGAGAGAGTGAATTGGCATGCAAATCAGTTGGATACAGATGAAATTGGCGGGAAGTGATTGAAGTGTGTGTAAATTAGGGTTTTGATCGGAATTGATTGAAGATGAGGAATGGAGAGGAAGAGAGATATAGATACAAGATAGATATAAAAAATTATGTAGGCACGCAATATGTTGGACATGGACTTGTAATTTTTACGTATCTTCTGTATCATAAATATTCTTTTTTATTTCATTCCCCCCTCAGTTCGCATCGCAGGATAGATTTACGAGCTTCGGCGGTTACCATTCCTATATATTTTTTACACTTATTATTTATGTATTTTCTTTTTAGAAAAAATATATAATAATTTTATAAAAGTATATAGTATTTAATTTGTTATAATTTTTTGAAAAAACAGAGTGACGTGGTTACTGATCGGTTAATTAAGATGTTTAGTACGTAGTATGTTTCTTAATTCCTTTATAATGTGTCGAGAAGACACCACAAGATTTAAAAATATAAAAGATTTGGATATGAGAAATATGGGTATTTATTAATCTGGTTGATAAGTACCCCTCCCTCGAGGGTCACCAATCCGCCACGAACCATCAATGTCGCATGAACTTGCCGCGGCGTCGTCAAGGTAGCACTGGAAACACCAAACGACGAAATCATCTTTAGCGACTAACACATGCGAGCGACGTTATGATCAGCTTAGCGAGGACGCACGCATACTCCACATCCCGATAAATACATGCACAGGAATCCACTGAAATATACTTAGTCAAGAAGGGAATGATTACAAAGTTGAAATACTAAGGCCCCCTGTCAACCCATTGGTGGCAACATAAGAAGAGGTCGCATCCAACAATCAAAACCTCATCAACCTCCCGGGAGCAACAGTGAACCTCACAGCAACCTTCGGACAAAAAGGGGACATCCTCAGTTGACGGCCGGATGTGACAGACGGACCAGGCAAAAGAGAGACACACCTCTCAGCCCAACCCCAAAAGGAAAACCGTCAAGTATCCAAAGGACAAGTCCAAGTACCCCTAATCCCTGTAAATACCAAGGTAAAACATCATTAAGGACACACAAACAAATACACTCTCCTACTTTAAACTTTACTCTCATCTGCTCCGTATACTGATTATCACGCCGGAGGTGCTTGACGGCCACCACCCCCGTCAGGCATTGTTTTGCAGGCCCCCAAATTGGACGTAGGCACCCCGAAAAAGATAACATATCCGGCAGATTGAGAAGGCGACTTATCATTTGGCGCTAGAAGGAGGGGGTCTTGAAAGAAAAAAAAGCCCCTCGCCTGAAAGCTCCACTTTTCCGGCCAACACAACCAGAAAATCAAACATCTTACCAAACTCACTTCTTCCCGACGTTCCTCATGGCCAAAACACGTTCACGCAACAACCGTCCTAACGAAGAAGGTGAAAGAGTGGTGGTTGAAAACCTCACTCCTTCAGGACGAAAAATACCACCCTCCCAGCCAGCTAACCCCATCATAGCCGCGAATCCAACACAAAACCCCAATCCAACACTTAACGTCCCCAATAACAAGATGAACCATCCCCTGAGGCCCGAGGACCTTCCTGGCATTCAACTAGATCTCACAGGATACACTCAAGCTCAAGTCGACGCCATACTTCGCGTCGCTACCGCCTTCCCACAATCGCAAGGGTCGCAACATCCCCCTCACCTCAGGGACTCGCAGCTTAACCAACACGGAGAGAATGAACAAAATGAAGGGCACAACCAACCAAGGAGGGCCAATTCCGCCTTCTCTCGCCTAGGGCCATCTCAGAACTCAAACCACAAAGACCACGAAGGCCCCCAACACAGGCCCGAAACTTGGAAAGAAAACAGGATGGAAAAGAGATCTCTGAAAGGATATAGGAGAAAAGAAAGCTTAAATAGGAGGGAAACGCCGACATGCTCAACACCATATTGTAGCTTAAACGAAAGCTAGAAGACGGAACCAGCTCGGAAGCAAATGAATCTCCCTTCACAAAAAGACTTGAAAATGAGCACAAACAGCGACATATCAAGCACATCAGTCTGAACCCATTCGACGGACTAGGTGACCCCGAGGAGCACCTCAGCTACTTTGACCAACAGGCCTTACACTACGAATACAAGGACCTGACGCGCTGCCGCTTCTTCGCCGCAACCCTGCAAGGCGGAGCCCAATGATGGTTTTGTCGCTTGCCACCCAGGTCGCTAGATTCATGGTCAGATTTCCACAAAGTATTTCTTAACAAATTTAAAGCAAACCAAGCCCATGAGGTTCACACTGTGTTCTTAGAGACCATAGCCCAAAGGAACGGCGAAAGCCTCCAAGCGTATATAGACCGGTTCAAAGAAGCAGTAAACAAGGTAGTGTGTGTAAACGAAACCGAAGCCCTCGTGCACCTGAGAAGGGGACTCAACCCCTATGAATGCGAGAAGTATGTGTGCAAGCTCATGGAAGTTCAACCCACTACCCTTGCCAGAGCATATGACTTGGCATCTCAAGCCATCAACGAGATCGAATCACTAAATATCCTTAAACAATCAAGGGCTCCTCCACCGCCACCTTCAAGGCACCCCTACATCCACAGAGAGAGCTACTCTTTCTCGCATCATCAGAAGCCCGTTGCTCCCCCATTACAAGTGCAGACAACACACGACGCAGCGCAAACAAAACCAGCCCCCAGCGACGTAAAGGATAGATTGGGGCCTGCTGTACACCAGCGTCCCGAGAAGCGACCAGAACCTAATTGGACTCCCCTGAGCATGCCGCGTGCGAACATTCTCGCGGAAATAAAAGGAAAGCCCTTTTATCGACCCCCACAACCCATGTGGACAACCCTCAACGAAAGGAACAAGGATAGACATTGCGGATACCATGAAACCCATGGCCACACAACAGAGAGCTGCCTCGCACTCAAGTACTTTCTCGAGAGACAGATCAAGCAAGGGAATCTGAATCAGTATCTCCCGAGACTACTGCCGCCGCCACCGCCGCGCAATGACAGCAACAAAAATGTTATAAACACCGTCTTTGGGGGACCGCGATCCTCTCCCAGCCAAGCCAAGCACACAGTTTACACCATCAGCCGCGGAAACAAAGGAATGACGATATCCTTCTCTGACGACGACTATGAAGGGACTGACCCAGATCACACTGAAGCTCTGGTAATCACGTTGAATGTAGGGGAAAACGAAGTAAAAAGGATATTGGTCGACAACGGCTCCTCTGTAGATGTATGCTTCAAGCACACATGGGATCGGCTCAAGCTAGCCTATCACGCTATGGAACCATGCCCCGACGAAACACCTCTCTATGGATTTGGAAACAAAGCTGTACACATCGCTGGGATGGCAAGACTCCCGGTGTATTTCGGAAAAGGGCCAAAGCGGGTCTGCCGGACAGTCAAGTTCTGCGTCATCAACATAGCCTCTTCTTAAAACATGATCCTAGGCCGGCCAATCTTGAATATATTCAGAGCAATCACATCAACCACCCACCTCAAAATCAAATTCCCCACACCAAAAAGAGTAGGTGAAATCAAAGGCGACCTCGAGACTTCAAAAAGATGTTATGGCATAGCTCTAGCCTTGGCGGCAACCGAACCCAGCAACGTCAAGCGAGAGCGCACTGCAAGACGGAAAAAAGAGAAAAGAAAAAGGCACATGGAACATCAAAAGACTCATTCAAAAAGAAGGAAGGAAGTACAGATGATAGAAACGCATGTCGCCAGCCGTGGAAACGGAAACAATAGAAATAATTCCAGGAGACCCAACAAAGAAGGTAAGCATAGGCGCCGGTTTAGAATCAGAATTCAAAGAAAAGCTCACTATCATACTCCGCAAGTACGCAAATATCTTTGCCTGGAGCCCTTGCGACATGCCCGGTTTGGATGAGTCATTAGCAATGCAACGCTTGAACGTCGACCCCGCTAGGACACAAAAAATTCAGAAATGAAGAACCTTCGCTCCCGAGAGACAGAAAGCAATCAACGTTGAAATAGATAAGTTGCTAGCGGCAGACCTGATATGTGAAGTCACTTACCCTAAATGGGTAGCAAATGTGGTCCTCGTTAAAAAGGCAAATGGAAAATGGAGTGTCTGTGTTGACTACACCGATCTTAACGATGCATGTCCAAAAGACCCTTACCCGTTGCCCTGCATAGATCAACTCATCGACGCCACCGCAGGCCATACCATGCTCAGCTTCATGGACGCTTTCTCGGGTTACAACCAGATTAAGATGGCCCCTGAAGATAGGGAAAAGACCTCTTTCATCAAGAATATGGGTGTATACTACTACAAAGTCATGCATTTTGGCCTTATCAATGCTGGGGCAACATTTCAAAGAATGATCAACAAAGTCTTTGCAAGCCAACTGGAAAGGAACATGGAGGCATATGTAGACGACCTCATTGTAAAATCACTCCTGCAAGAGTCTCACCTCGCAGACCTGGAAGAATGTTTTACCACTATCAGGAAACACAATATGAAGCTAAATCCCGACAAATGCACGTTCGCTCTCGACACCGGGAAATTCCTCGGATTCATTGTCAGTCAAAGGGGGATAGAGGCAAACCCAGAAAAAATCAAGGCAATCATGGACATGCAAGCCCCTGAAACCATAAGAGATATACAAAGGTTAACTGGAAGACTTGCGGCACTACGAAGATTTATATCGAAACTCGCGGAAAGATGCCTACCCTTCTTCGTCACCCTTAAAGGGGCCACTAAGTCGAGCACCATCACCTGGACCTAAGAATGCCAGAAGGCTTTCGAAGAACTTAAACACTACCTCTCTTCTCCTCCTCTCCTGGCGGTCGCTCCACCCATGGAACCGTTGTCCCATTACTTATCAGCTTCAGACAGGGCCGTGGGCGCAGTACTCGTGAGAGAGATCGAAGGCACTCAAAAGCCGGTGTACTATGTCAGCCATGTGCTGAAAGACGCGGAAACAAGGTATCTAAACGTATAAAAATTTGCACTGGCACTGGTAACCGCCAGCAGAAAGCTCCGTCACTATTTCCAGGGTCGCGAAGTTCGAGTAATAACCAACCAACCCCTGAAAAAACTACTGCACAAGCCGGACCTCTCGGGAAGGATGATCAACTGGACTATGGAGCTCATCCAATTCAACTTGGTTTTCCTTCCAAGAACAACGATAAAGGCACAAGCACTAGTTGATTTCGTGACCGAATGCTCGTTCGGCCGAAAAACAGACCTCGATGAAACAAAGGCAACTGAAGAAGGCACCCCCTCACAATCTTCAATCGCCGTAAAGTGGAAGTTATATGTGGACGGATCATCAACTTACAGCAGGAGCGGGGCAGGGCTCATCCTCATTAGCCCTGAAAATTTCCAAGTAAAACAGGCCATCAAGCTAGACTTCAAAGCGATCAATAATCAAGCGGAATACGAAGCCCTTATAGTAGGGCTGAACTTGGCTAAAGGCCTTGGGGTAAAGCATGTCTCAATCTTCAGTGATTCGCAACTGGTTATACAGCAAACAACCGGAGACTACGCGATGAAAGACGCGGTGATGAGCAAATACCAAAACCTCGTGAAATCGCACTTGGCTTCGTTTACTATTCACGAGCTAATGCAGCTAGACAGAAATGATAACACAACAACCAACATGCTCTTTAAACTCGTTCAAAGCGACAAAGCAGAAACTGGAGACGCAATCTATTTTGAAAAGATTGCGACCCCAGCCATCGAGCACATGGAAGTAATGGAGATAGATAAAGAAACGTATAGGTGGACGGCTCCTTACATAGCATACCTCAAGGAGGACAAACTTCCAGAAGATCTACTCAAAGCGAAGTAAATAAAGTTCAACAAGGCGAAATATTTCCTCCAAGATGACACACTCTACAAGAGAGGACTCACCACTCCCATGTTAAAATGTATAGACGAGGACGAGGCTGACTACTGCTTGAGGGAAGTGCACGAAGGATTATTTGGAGATCAAATGGGAGCCAAGGCCCTAGCACACAAGATCTTAAGGCAAGGATACTTCTGGCCTAAAATAGGAAAAGATTGCAAAGACTTCGTCAGAAAATGTCACCAATGTCAACTGTTCGCTAACGCCTCTCGAGAAAGGCGCCTGCTCTCCCTTCCTCCATACTGTCGCCAATCCCATTCGCTGTCTGGGGAATTGACATCATGGGTCCTTTTCCCAAAGCAAAAGGAGATCTTCAATACGTCATGGTCGCCATCGACTACATGACCAAATGGGCGGAGGCCAAGGCCTTGAAAAACATGATGCAAGAAGACGCGATCAAGTTTGTGCGAAATCACATCATCACCAGATTCGGCATTCCCAGGGTCATGATATCGAACAATGGCACGAAATTCGTAGGCGCCAAGTTCACCAAATTCTTGTCTGACCACGGGGTAAAACACAAAAAAGCATCTGTTTGCCACCCACAAACAAACGGTCAGGTCGAAGTCACAAACCGAATCATTGTTCGGGGGATTGAAAAATGCCTTGGCACCTCAAAGCGAAAATGGCCCGAAGAGCTACCCAATGCACTCTGGTCGTACCGCACCACGGCAAGAACAAGCACATGCGAAACCCCATTCAAACTGACATTCGGCACAGAGGTCCTAGCTCCAATAGAAATAGGGTCCCCCTCATACCGGGCAATCTCCTTCGACGAAGAGGAAAATGAGCAAGGCATCAAAACAAATCTGGATCTCCTCGAGGATGTGAGAAACGAGGAGGTAGAAAAAATGGACAAATACAAGGCGATAACAAGGGAATACTTCGGCAAGAAGGCAAGGATCAGAACATTTGTCGTGGGCGACTTAGTCAATAGAGCAACAGAAGTCTCAGACCCACGCCACACAGGCAAGCTTATGCCAGAATGGGAGGGACCCTACAAAGTAATCGAAGTACTAAGACCCAGGTCATACCGCCTAGCAAAGATGGACGGAACAGCAAATAACAACACTTGGCACGGAGAAGAGCTAAGGAAATACTACCAGTAGTCACTAGTGCAATGTATCCCTAAAGGCGCTGAAACCTATTAGTAAAAAGAGCAGCAGCCCATGTTTCGGTTGTACGGCAGGATTATTGATGAAACTACACCCAAATTTTCCAATTCTCACAAGTACAAAGCACAGGGGCTCCGCTCACCCCACAAGTAAAATAAGGCAAAACAAAGTAAATTTTCATAAGTACAAAGCACAGGGGCTCCGCTCACCGCACAAGCAAAATAAGGCAAAACAAAGCAAATTTTCACAAGTACAAGCACAGGGGCTCCGCTCACCCCACAAGCAAAATAAAGCAAAACAAAGCAAATTTTCACAAGTACAAAGCATAGGGGCTCCGCTCACCCCACAAGCAAAATAAAGCGGAGCTCAACCCACAAGCAAAATAAAGCAAAACAAAGCAAATTTTCACAAGTACAAAGCACAGGGGCTCCGCTCACCCCACAAGCAAAATAAAGCAAAACAAAGCAAATTTTCACAAGTACAAAGCACAAGGGCTCCGCTCACCCCACAAGCAAAATAAAGCAAAACAAAGCAAATTTTCACAAGTACAAAGCACAGGGGCTCCGCTCACCCCACAAGAAAAATAAAGCAAAACAAAGCAAATTTTCACAAGTACAAAGCACAGGGGCTCCGCTTACCCCACGAGAGAAATAAAAGCAAAAACAAAGTATCTCTCCATAACCAGAACAAAATAAAGTGCGATTCGATTAGCAAACAAAAGTATCAAAAGTACAATAACTTCATTGACCAAGATAAAAATCCACAAGTACGATAAATATGAGTTTCTAACTTGTTTACAGATCCCCAAGTACACAACAATGATGCCTGGTCACCTACAAACACAAAATAGAAGCAAAAGATGTAATATCTAAAGGACATGTGAATCTCCTTCCGCCATCTCCTCAGAGTCTTCCGCGACGTCCTCACCTACGGCAGCTGGCTCAACCACACCCTCAATATTCCCCAAAGCAACCTGAGTCGATATTTTCGCTTGACCTACCACAGAAGCAGCACCGCTTACACCAACACCTCCTCTATCTTTCCCGCCAGTACCCTCTGTAACATCAACTTCTTCATTATCGTTGTAAGCGACTAGACTGGGCCCTTGGGGTGGCATTGGGAATTTCTTCTTCAACTGGAAATACTTCTTCTTCCTCGCTTTCGCCTCCCTCCTCAGCTTTTTGGCCTTCTCCATCCTTTTGGCCGCCCGCTCCTCCAACGCCTTGTGAGAAGCCTCCACAGTCGCTAACCTCACCAGCAATTCAGCATCAACACGCTTTCTAACCTCCTCCTCCAACATATGTTTGCCCTTGTCGCTTGATTTCCATTTCGTTACGGCATCCACAACCCTATCGACCAACTCATTATCAGCCATCTGACGGGCCTCCCTTGACAAAGGAAGCTTGTATTTAGCACTCCCCTTGTACTTGCGTATAGTGTTTGCCTCTGTCGGCCTGCTGTCCAATGCACGCTCAGCCTCTAGAGCCCTCGCAAGCGCATCATCACGGGCCTTCTTCAAACTTCCTGATTCTAGTGTCGCAATCTCAACTCCTTTCGCCAAATCATCCCGTTCTCGCTTCAGCTTCGTGATCTTACCCCTCAAGCGGGCATTCTCCCTAAAATATTTCTTCTTGTCATCTTTCACAGCCCTTAAAGAAGTGACGATATTCTTTTTATACTCTTCTTGGCGAGCCACCTCGGCCCTCAGTGACTTGATTTCAAGGCGAAGGGCCTCACCCTTGGCCCACACACTAGCATCATAACACGCCGCCTGCGTCAAGTGAAAGAAAGAACACGTGGTTAACACAATATGAAAATAACATTGAAACAAGATTGAAGGAAAGACCAAAAAACGAGTACCTTGGCATGATATTTTTGTGCGCGACGCGCCATCTTAGACCAACTATGCTTGTTCAGTTTCCTGAAATCATCATGAGTCATTGAATCAACGGTGAAAGATCCATGCCCTTGCTTGAACAAAAAACCATACTCGGCCCTACGTTGGCCCATCTCTTCATCTATCAGCACTTCATCTTCACTACTGCTGTAAGAAACATTCTCCTCCCTAGCAAGTCTGGCGACCGAGACATTGCCGGACGGGCGGATAACATATTTGGACTTTATGCTCTTTAAATCAAAACCCCCAAATGCACTTCGCTAGAACTATTTGCTTCCACCCCTTCAGGAATTGATTCAAGTTGAGCCCCAATAAGTACATCTGCCCCAGTGTTTCCCTACGTGCCTTCCCCCTCTGGTGAATCCTCAGCCACCTCCTCAGCGTTCCCTGCAGCACCGCCAATACCCCCTCAATATCCCCACTCCCAATATCCCCAACCGCATGACCCTCCAATGCCTCCACGCCCAGGTCATCTCCCACCACCTCAACACTCTCCTCACTATCACCTACAGCTTCGACCTCCCTCTCTTCCATCGTCGATGGTGACGACATCTCCACCATCCCAGCACTAGCACCAGCACCCAATGTATCCCCCTCTTCATTCAAGGCGCCAAAATTCACATCTTCCTCATCCACCAACCGCGACGGCGCAGAACTCCTCCTGGTCGTCCGCGCCCCCCGACCACGCGACGAACCAGCCCCATACCCTACAACAATCTTCTTACTACCACCACGGATCGGGACACGCAGGGGAATCTGATTCAAGAAATACAGCTGCGCCGCAGCCTAGTTGTAATCAACACCCTCCAGCATGGGCAACTCTGGCTTCGTTGGATCAAGCACTGCAACCAACACGCACAAAAGAAAAAGAGGAGGGGTTAATCACAGTGCAAATACTACAAGAGACTAAAAACCAAGCCAAAGTGACTTACGGTTATGTTCCATTAAGAGGGTGTTTTCATGAAGTTCTCAGTCCAAATCTTACCAAGCGACTTCAAAGTCCTCACAAGCAGATCTATGACAGACTCACTCAACGATTTTCGACTGAGGGGATACTCCGGTTTTACCTCAGTGAAAAAATTCAGAAAACACGTGAAGTCGCCACCACGGATCATAATAAACTCCTCCTGCCAATCCGCCAACCCCTTTGGGAACTGAAAAAGTATAAAAGTCCCTAGGCGCTTACCGATCGCGTTTGCATGATTAAAGTGCAGCTCATAAAAAGGCTTCGCACCAGTCACCTTAACATAGAACATGGCAAAAAAGGCTTTAAAGGTCGGTTGTCTCCCATCTTTAATGCACACGGCAATATACCACATGATCGTCCGCATCGCGTTTGGCGACATTTGGGCAAGCGGGCAACGAAAGTGATACCTGAAAAGGTCAGACAAGAACTTGTGCAGTGGAAATCTAAGCCCAGCCTTTATGTGGACAATAGGGACGACCACATACCCCTCCTCATCCCTAGAGTATAGTCGCTCTTCATCGCGAGCAAGCCTCCACTCATAGCCACCATCGATCCGAAACAACCGAGTAACAAAATTACCATATTTCTCGTTTTCAAAGGAACTTCCCCTGTCAAGATGTTTGTAGCCCCCAAACTCCCTATTCATCAGCTCTGCATCGTATTGGGGAGGCTGCACCTCCATCTCTCGCATCAACCCCTCCGTCGTCTGAAAAAACTTATACCTATCACTATCTTCCACGCCCAAGTACGAATACACAAGAACATCCTTCCACCGCCCCTTATCATCTATGAGAAAAAGCCTCGTCCTTGCCGGAACACCTTCCGCCATCAATTAAAGAAGCGACGACTATAAAAACAAATATCAATACAACATACACAGATGACGCCGTTACACTTTTGGACATGGCAAACAACGCAAGTAAGCAAACAAACGCAGCCAAACAAAGCCTTATCACAGAAACCCTAGAAACACAAACCCACAAAATCAAAAACCAAAACATGATACTTTCTCATATGGATACTGATATTCACATAATTATTACATTTTTCCATGCTTATTATTTGTTTTTCTCATATTTAATAAATTAATTGTTTGCTTTTGTAGGAATTTTGTACATATTGAAGAAATAAAGAAAAAAATAAAGAAAAGCAAGGAAGGGCTAAAAGGGAAAGAGCAAAAAGAGACAAAAAGAAAAAGGGAAAATAAAAGGGAAGGATGGAGAAACTTCTAGAAGAGGAATCTTGATGATAAGGCTTAGTTGAAATGGAAGGCCATGATTAAAATAACACAACAACCAATGTATGGCTGGGATTTAGCCAAGCCACCCTAAAACCCTATTTTTTCCATATAAATAGACCCCTCCCATTCACTTGTATTTATCTCCCCCTAGGCTAGGACCCTAGGTTGGACTAGCTTAGTTTCATTTCCATTTTCTTATTTTTTGTAGCTTTCTTTCATATTTTGTAATCACATCCCTAGACTAAAACCCTAGGGGGGACTAGATTAGCTTTCTTTTTCTTGTTTACCCATCCCTAGGCTAGAACCCTAAGGGTATTCAATTTATATTCTTGTTCTTGTTCAAACACTCTTTAATTTTATGCAATCTTGTCTTTCAATTCCATTTCTCTTGTTTTTATTTTGAAGCTCTTAGATCTACTTTTGTTCCTTGGCAAATGAACTTTCGAAAAACCAAAAGGAGGATCAATGGTATAAGACTACCCCTTATTGGTGAAAGGATACCTTGATTTTACTTTAATGCATTGTTATTAATTTTCTTTAGTTAGTTTTAGTGGTAGATTTAATCTTTGAGCATTGTAGTTTAATGGGTTTGGTAGAGTAGTTTATTTTGATGTTGGGTGTGTGAGTTAGTATAGATTTTAATTTTGTGCAAGTGGGTTTGTGTGTGTTGCTCTTTAATTTCTTAGATCTAGTTAGTTTTTGGTTAATTTGGTTATGCGTTGATTCTTATTCATTCTTAATTTTCCGGCC
>PHNY01026132.1:10478-21284 GCA_003724115.2 Anethum foeniculum | reverse complement strand
TGACTTACCCCAAATGTTGGACGCATTCCTGTCCCCCGAATGAGAAGCCCCCACCAGATAACAGGACAGGTGATCCCAAGCTTTTGGGTGCAAAGTGCAGGATTACTCCAAAGTTCTCCAAGGAGGACACCCGTTGATAACAAGAACAGAGCTCCCAAAGCACACACCAAAATTTACCCCACATCCCCAATGAGGACACCCATTGACTATAGGAGGAGGCCTTCGGCATCAGGCAGACCCCTGGAGGCCTTCAAACTCACGGACATCCCCCTATGTGATCCGTTCACAGAGGGAATTCTTCAAAGAGTACCTACAAAAAATACGTTTGTAAAATGTCTTTTGTCTTCATTCTGAAATCATGGAGCATCCTTCTTAAGAATATCTCTAAATCGACGGAGCAATCCAATAATCAGTCCACATAACATGTTAGGGCGTGTCCTAAGTGCATAGAGCAAGAGGGCCCGTCCTAATGCTGTCCACCAAAACCTAATTTCTCTGCATTCTCCTCAATTGGAGTTCAATTGATCCGACTTCAATCTGGAAAGATCCAATGTCAAATTTTGGCTATAACACACTCTAGATTAATTTATATCTAATTTACCTTATAATTGAAGGAATCATGTTGATTACATATCCTAATATATTCTGGAAAAAAAAGAACACACTATTGAAGAAGACTGTGAGCAACATATATACATCCATCTTCTAACTAGATGTTTCCTTACATTTCCCTAGAGTGTTTTATTCAAATTTAATAAATGTGGGAGAAACATCAAAATCAATGAGGGTATAGTATAATTTCATATACACGAGTGTATATTTCTATTGTTGTATAGAAACAGATGATGACAAATTAAATCAAGATAGGGTTGGTATACTTTACTCATGCCTGAAGAAATTATCTAAATCAGCGATAGTCTCACCTGCATTAGTTTGCGAAAATTATTTTTGAAGTACCTCTTCCCCCGTTTACTTGCTTGCATTGCATATAGCTTGAATGCTCATTATAAATATTATCTCCCAAATCAAGATCAAGATAATTTGCATATGCAGCCCTCGAATTCTTGGAAACATAAGGTGTTAAATATTTATACATGCTTTTTATCCATCGAAGACTCTGTGCGAGTCTGTGTCCAGAAAATACTCCCATATATATCACGTACGATGTTTTATCTCTATGAGGGAATGGAATTGCAGACTCTGAAATCTCGTTCATCCCCCCCCCCTCCTATGAATTGTAATAAAGATCTTCACCATTGTTTCTCTATTATGTATCGTGCCATTAACATTGATGAAACGAACATCAAGCACATTATCAGCAGCAAGAACATATTTCCTTCCCATCATACTATACCCTCCTCCACTAATAAATCCACCAAGGCCTATATTAGTCCAACGGCCACCACCAAACACAAGCGTATCACTTTTTTTTTTCGAAAAATAAACAGTACAGAAAAATAAAAATAGTACAGAGCAACGAACAAGTCATTTATTTTCGAGTTGCTGGTCGATGTGTCACCAATCCAGCTAGACATATCTTTGGACCTGTAAAATGATTGGGCTTTTTAAATAGGACTGGGCCATAGGATTAGTTAGGCCCAATAACACAAATTGTTGGAGCAGCCTAATTCTTTAAATGTTGCATAAGAGAAATTAATTATTGATAGGTGCAGCTTAAAGAACACTGTGCATGTTTGGCAATACTGAATTTGAGCTTAAACGGGCCTAAAGCCCATTTTCAAGTTTAGCGAATTTTTTTTGGGAAATTTAAGCCAACAATCAAATTAGACTAAAATAATTCAAGAGCGTTCTGGATTCTTGTCGATTAAGCCGTGTTTTATAGGAGACGTTAAAATATTTTTCCAAGGAACTCAATGCTTCATATATAAATATAATTTTAGGTTGTTGATACTTGATCTCAGTGTTTTTTTATTATGGACTTTTTCACTCTTATTTTTTTTTTCACTTTCTCGGATTAAGCTTACTGGAAAAAATATGTTTTTCTGGGGTTATTACGTTTCATCCCTTTTTGAAGAGCTAAATTTCATAAAAAAGAACATTAGACACATAAGAGTAAATGTGTATGAATATAAATAATACACAATCAATAGCTAAAATCAAAATTAAAATATATAAACAATATGGATAATCAAAACTCAAACAATATCATTATCTACGATAATTATGTTGTTATATACAATGACATCATAATATTTATTATCACCTAATTTGAATCCCCGATTCCCTTTTCTCATACACTTCAAGTACTTCAGGTACATGCTACGTTACACCACAAACAAAGTTATTTAGATGCATAATGAAAAAATAAATCGCTTAAGATTATTAAAAATAAAATGTTTGAAAGAACATGCAAAGATCATGTTACATAATAAAAAGTCTCAAAATATTTTGTATTTATAAAAATAAATATGATCGATAAGATTTAAGTATGTCTATAATTTTCTTTTTTTATATATAAAGATTTATATTATATTTGAAATATAATTGATTTTTATATCTTTGGACTTTCCCATAAATTTGAATTTAATAAGGAAAATTTAAGTTAATTTTATATATTTAAAATAGGATTGATTTTTATAATTATTGACTTCCCTATAAATTCGAATGTAAATAAGGAAATTTTAATTTTTATAAATTAATATATATTAGCACATTTGAAATAGGATTTATTTTTATGTTTATTAATTTTCCCATAAATTTGAATGAAAATAAAAAAAATTTAAGTTATTTTTTATATTCGAAATAGGATTGAATTTAGAATTATTGACTTCCCTATAAATTCGAATCGTAAATAAGGAAAATTTAAATTAATTTTTATATTTAAAGTAAAATTAATTCTGTAATTATTGACTTTCTTATAAATTCGAACATACATAGAAAAATTTTAATTTTTATGAATTAATATATAAGAGATCAAAAAATAGATAGGAAAATTTAAATTAATTTTTATATTTAAAGTAAAATTAATTCTGTAATTATTGACTTTCTCATAAATTCAAACATAAATAAAGTAATTTTAATTTTTATGAATTAGTATACAAGAGTTAAAAAAAATAGATAAATATGAATTAATACAAGAATTTTCCTATCAAAACCACCTACTATGTTGTAGGGTTCGGATATACCACCTTTCCGCATTCAACTTGCCTCTATATAAAAATCCCCACCCAGGTATCCTCTCCACAGCTCCACTCTTAAAACCCTCGCTTTCTCTCTCTCTGGCGATGGAGAACACAGATCCTAGCCTAACCCTAATCCACCTTTTCCTTCCGGATGAGATCATCTACATTATACTCTCCCGTCTTCCAGTGAAATCTCTTTTAAGATTCAAGTTAGTTTGCAAGTCATGGTTGTCTATAATATCTGACCCTAATTTCATCAAAACTCATCTTTACATATCTGCTACTGACCCTGACTATAAACACCACCGTCTAGTTTTAGCAAAAAAGCCTTATGTCCCCCAGTTTTCCCCACAATACTACAAGCTCTCCACCTGTTCTTTATCTTTTCTACTAAAAGAGCCAGAGCCCCTCACTAGATCCATGCGTCATAAGCCTGTTATTGACCACACTGGGGGTAAAGTACGTGTCGTGGGTTCTTGTAATGGTTTGATTTGCTTAAGAGATGTCGAAGATGGTAACGTGGTTTTCTGGAATCCTTCCACTAGAAAATCAAGAAAACTGCCCAAGCTTGAAATAAAATATGATCCGGAAGAAGATTGTTTTCCATATGTATATTATGGGTTTTGGTATGATGAATTTACTGATGACTTTAAACTACTTGCTCTGTTTGGTTCAGAAGAAAAATACGAGGTCTCCACTTATAGCTCAATATCTGATTCCTGGACAATGATTGGAGATTTTCCTTTTAAAATAGTATATGCGAGTGATGGCAAGTTCGCAAATGGAGCTATCTACTGGGAAGTTACTGAAATTCACCATTCACTTATTATTACTTTTGATATAAAATCTGAGACTTTTCGAAAATTAATGCTCCCGGAACCAAATCATGAACAAGGTTATTCGTTTTGGAGATTTGACATTGTTAACAATAGCCCTTCTATAGTTTATATATATGATGATCATGCTGATTTCTGGATAATCAAGGACGGTGGTCTAGAAAAGCCTTGGACGAAATTGTTCACCATGTCTTATGACACCAGACCACAATATTTAAGACCCCCGATCTTCATTTTCCCGAGTGGCTATTCTGAGTATGGTGATATTATGCTGAGTTATGATGACACCGTAAATCTGTATAACTCTGAGGATAACACATTTGTGGATGTGTTAGACTTCTCTGTCGAAGGTCTTCTAGTTCATAGTTATGTTGAGAGCCTGATTTCACCCTAAAGGAAGAAGGTCCATTCTAGCTATATTTACTTTATTTTTGTAATAGGTGAACTCATAGTAATTGGTCTACTATTCATTTACTGTTTTGACATCATTTCCGACAATTTCAAGTTGATCAAAATTATGCGTATCAATGTTTGAGTTTGACTACGTTTAGTATATCAGTATTTGATATATAAGAATGATTGTATATAGTAGTACCATCTAATGTTTATTAGACAGTCTGTGTTTATATTAAAAATAATATTATTATCAGGTTTCATTTCTATTTTTGTTGCATAAATGCAGAATTCAAATATATAGTTTCCTTCTTCCAGAATTAGGACTCCATATGAAAGTTTAGCGAGTTTCTTCTAAAATATTTCATCTGGAAGTGGATACAAAGTAGATTGTAGCATCTATGTCCTGATGTCACACACACACACAAAAAGAAAGAATTCCAACCAAGATCTACAACAAAAAATATATATATTTATAATAATAGAACTCTCTTTTGCTAAGTTGCGGCCAGTGCTTCCTTCCCTGTTATATTCAAAAATTTAATTTTTTCGGATATTCTTATAAAATTAGTTTGCAATCTAATGTTGTAGAACTAATGAAATATTTTACATGTCTTGGAACAAAATTGATGTCTACTTTATGCAGCCGTGTAAGAGTAATGCATAGCTCTTGGTGTAGTCCGAAACAGTTGTGGTCTTTTGCCAGGTGTAGGGTCGTTTCTTTCAGAGGAATCAGTTTGTTTTAGTACCAAACAAGGCTTTCTGTCATTTCCTTGCTTGGGACTTGGATTGCTATTATTGATGTGTTGGTTTTAGGGTTTAGTTTCCGGGGGACAGCCTGTTAGGAGAATATGGTTGATAGTTAGGTAGGATTTTCTGTGTTCTCCATTGATCCTTCTGGTTGGTGCTTTTGTAACTGGTGGCTCCTTTCTGGTTTGGTTGAGATTCAGGCCTATCTTGACTTAAACGTTCACACCGCACTCTGCACACTTGAAGTTTCATATAAATGAATTTGCTCCATCAATTAATATTATCTTGTTTCTCTTTGGAGGTCATCTCCGTTATAGTTCCATTTACTCTACACTTGTAAAATTTGTCCTGATCGATACATAATGGCATAATTACCCCCTGAAATGATATTTATTGTCCCAAGAAATCTTTTCTTTAAAATGTCCTCCCGGAGAAGGTCTGCCTTGATGCATTTATATAAAATGTCAGGCTTTTACACTTCGATTGACTGTCAAATTGGTTTAATGACCCAATTCTTAATACACATATGATAAGTTCTAGATGTGTGAATCCTCACAATCTGCAATAGTTTGATATTTTAGTATCAAACTATCTATTACATATGCCTTAGATATTACAAAGTTATAGTTGTGTCCCTAGCTTCAGATTTGGTTCTTTCAGGTACTTGCAATTTTTAAATTCCCATTAGGTTCTCTGTTCTGTTAATTGTGTATAATATTTTGATACGGAGGTCTAGATTCTTTAGTTTATCAGCTAACTTATTGACAAAATTTTGACTATTTTATCAAAAAGTCTTTTTTCGTTGACACATGTATTGATACACAGTAAGCACACCCCTCTCTAAGACTAATTTAAGACACTTGCGAATAAGGCCTACTCAAACTAAGCCGACTGCATATGTAAGAAGTTTTTCCAGTACCTTAGATTGGAGTACGAATTCTGCAGGCCTTTGTACTCTCAACTCTTAACATGATAAGTTTTTCTCATTATCTATTATAACTCCTAACATGTTAACCCTTAGTAGGTTAACATGTCAGAGTTTATATATTGACAACATTACCTCCTAAATAAATTATGTCTTCTGGAATCGGAAATTGTGAGCAGTGTGTTTTTGATAAGTGTGTTTTTGTTGATCGAAGAAAATTGATGAAGGAAACTTATATGGACCAGCAATATTTTGGACCCTTTGCTTGGTCAGTACAGTGTATTTGTAACATCTAGAATAATATGTTCACAGGGTTTAACCTTTATCTCATTAGGTACTTTCACATTATTTTGCACCAAAGCATGCCCTGTTTTGTATTGCTCATTGTTTGCCGTGGATTTGCAAGTAGCTACTCCTGTTTTGGTTTCAGAATCGAAGTTAGTGATGTTAAGATCTCGGTTTCAGTCTCTCCTTGGAGAATTTAACAAGTGCTTAATCCCAGTGGAGAACAAAGAAAAACCTAAGAAAGGACTGAATACCACGTTACCTCACAAATTACCGTTGTTACAGGAATTGTTACTATGTATTTTGGTACTATAAGTTTCACCGATTCCTTCAGATAGATAGCTTTTGTTGTGGTGACTCGACTGTTTTTATTTTAGATCCCATCTCATAAAGACCAAGAGGCAGCTCAATTTACTCAATTGTGGAACCGGATAATTACTACTTTCAGGGATGAGGATAAGATAAGTATTATGCATCATGTGAAAACATTATTAACTTTCTGCAAGTTTTTACCGTCTAATATTTATCAGCAAAATTGCACATCAAGTGCAGTGTTTTATTTGTATCACTATTGACCTGAATATAGCCAGAGTTTTAGAGGAGATTTTCTCCAAAGTTGACCTTCATATACAAAATGATGATGTGATAACTGATAAGTGAGTTGAATATCAGTGCTCTCCCTAGCCTCTATGTTTCAACTCATTTGACTAGCATGGTGGAATGAGAGGCATGCCTGAGCCTGGCATGGAAGCAGTGGCATGTTTGGCACTACACTGAACTGCTTGAAAGCTCATAGAAATGGTTGAATGCCTAGATGGAGTTCAGATTAAAATGGTAGCATTGGGCTGTGATCACTCGGTTGCTGTTACAGGTTTGATATCCTTTTTCATCTTTTTGCATTATTATGGACCGGACTACTGGCACATTTGACCTGTGTAGAACATGGGTGGAGTATGGCATGATGTAACTTTTTAAAGTGCTGTATTTGCAGTACTCTAACCGTCTAACTTTGGTATGATTATTTTTGGGAGTCTTACATCAGAAACTATTAACATATCAACATCCTTGCTGAGTTAACACCTGCTCAGTTTTTGAAGTAAAAAATTATTGAATTTTTTTTTTAGAGAGACAAATTAGTCTATTTAATATTACTTGGTGGATCACTGGATTGTCATTGAACTCAACCAGGTGTCTCCGCAGATCACTACTCCTTCTATTTCTTGACCTCCCCCACACAGCTTAAACCAACCTTACAAATAACTTTAGTAGACCTCTATTACATCCGGATGACTGGATGTATTAGTCGGTGGTATTAGGGCTGTATTTCTATTACTGAAATTTTGAGGGGACATGGTTTAAGGTTCCTGGTGTCCTGCAGTACGGGGTTGTGTGATGATATTGTACAGGTAGTTTTGAGGCAATGCTCTGTTTCATTTACTTGTACACTCGTTGGAACAAATTGAATTACTTTGTCAGGTAATATTTAAGCAGCTAATATGCCAGATAGGTCACTCAGCAGGGTCACTTACCAACAGAAAAATTTCAAATTTTTGTACTTTGCTAGTAGATACTTGTTTTCTCCATAACCAAGGTTTTTTTTTTTGACTATATATGATCGACATGATCATTTAGTAAGATGCACATAAATTAAAGTATCAGAAATTGAATGTCACGCTTACCATGATTTTGCGATGTCTACTAGCTATTTGTAAGAACCCAGGTTCAAACCATGTAGCAGCCCCTTCATGATACATAATGCTAATACTGAGTGCTTAAATAAGGACCTTCTGTACATGCTTCTTTTGTTGAGTGTAATGCATTCAAATCCAACTCTCATACTCTTAAATTATGAAAATAGATTCCCAATATTATAAAAGAACAATTTTAGTCTTGTGTATAAGTTTCGTGAAATTTACCACAAATAAAATAACTTATATGATCCCAAACTCTGAAAACCGCAGAAGAAGAAGGGGTTCAAACTGCTTGTTATGATAGATGAAAATTGTAATTCATTGTAATTATATTTTTCCTATCATTTCAGACAGAGACGAGGCCTTAAGTTGGGGAGGGGGAGGATCTGGCAGACTCCGGTATTGATATTAGTCAAGCATCTTTGGTTTTTTAAGGAGCAAGTGCATCTGAATACATGCTCTGTCCAGTAATCCAGTTTTTCTACTGATAAATGGAAGTTCTTTAAACGTAAATGCACTCTAGATTTAAGTATATCTAATTTACCTTACAATTGAAGGAATCATGTTGATCATATGTCCTAATATATTCTGAAGAACAGCACAATATTGAAGAAGACCGGGAGCAACATATATACTTCCATCTTCTTATTATATGTTTCCTTACATTTCTCTAGCGTGTTTTATTCAAATTTAATAAATGCGTGAGAAACATCAAAATTGATGAGGGTATAGTATAATTGCATATACACGAGTGTATATTTCAAATGTTGTACAGAAACAGTGGTATACTTTGCCCATGCCTGAAGAAATTATCTGGATCAGCGATAGTCTTCACCTGCATTAGTTTGGGAAAAATTATTTTTGAAGTACCCCCCAGTTGCTTGCATGTAGCTCGGATGCTCATTATAAGTATTATTTCCCAGATCAAGATCAAGATAATTTACATATGCAGCCATCAGATTCTTGGAAGCATAAGTTGTTAAATATATACACATTCTGTTTATCCATTGAAGACGCTGTGATGAGTCTGTGTCCAGAAATACTCCCATATATGTCATGTACATTGTTCCAGCTCTATGAGGGAATGCAATTGCAGACTCTGAGATCTTGTTCATTCTTCCCCCGTACGGGGTGAATTGTAATAAAGCAGCTTCAGGAGCAACATTAAATAACATTTCCAAATCTCCATTATGCCATCTTTCGGAATTATGTTTCTTGTGAAGTCTGATTTTCCTTTGAAGCTAACCATTGGTAAAGCACTAATGTTCAACAAAATATCAGGTGATGTTCCAACTGTGTGATTTTAAAAAAAAAACCCTGACTCGATCCAACTGATTTCGGAACAGTCTTCTGTCTTCAGTCCAAATTCGGGAAATCTTTCTCGAATCAAGGTAAGTAGTTTGTTTTTTGGACCAAGGTGTAAAGATTCAAAGGTTATCTTAATGGTTTTTCCGTATTCTCGAGTACTGACATTACTCAATACACTTTGTACTTAACATTTAAGATCAATTTTTTTGGAAATCTCGGAGCAACATCTTGCCACCTATAAAATATATCTGTTGCATTTTTCTCTAAAGTTCTGACAGTTCTAAAAATGGTCATATTACCATGAAAGAATTACTCCAAAACCCGAGCCTCCACCACCGCTATCAGCCCAGAAAAGATCTTCTCTATTATGTATCTTGCCATTAACATTGATGAAACGGACATCAAGCACATTATCAGCAGCAAGACCATATTTCCTTCTCATCATACTGTACCCTCCACCAATGCCTAAATTAGTCCAATGGCCACCAGGGAACCCAAGCGTATCACTTTTCTCTGCTATTCTACAATAAAGTTCACCAATTTTTGCACCAGATTCAACCCAAGCAGTGCCATATATTGTGTTTATTGTAACTGAACAGATTAGTCATGTCAAGTAACACAAATATGGAACTTGTGCTACATAAGATTGACCCTCAAAATCATGACCACCACTTCGGATTTTAATATGCATGCCAAATTTCTTCGAACAATAAATGGTAGTTTGGATTTGAGATTCGTCTATAGGTGTGACGATGAGAAGGGGCTTAGGAGTGTGCAGGCATAAACGGAAGATTGTTTATCGAAATTTGCAAGATAGGTCCATAGGAAAAGTTGTTCCAGGTGTAAGTAAGGTTAGACATTGAACTAGAATTTTTAGAATGGCTTGTAAGGCATTGCATGAAGGGTTTCGGATAATCATCATATGAACTTATGTTGCTCCTGAAAACGTTGTGAACAGAAAAATAAAAACAGTAAAGAGCAACGAACAAGTCATTTTTTTCGAGTTCTGCTGATCGATATGTGTCACGAATCCAGCTAGACATATCTTTGGACCTGTAAAACGATTGGGCTTTTTAAATAGGACTGGGCCATAGGATCAGTTAGGCCCACCAATAACACAAACTGTTGGAGCAGCTTAGTTCTTTAATTGTTGCATGAGAGAAGTGAATTGTTGATAGATGCAGCTTAAAAGACATTATTCTTTGATGATTTTAAAAGTCTGCAGACTTTTCGGCTGATCTGGTAATGCCTTATAGCACTTAAGAGAGCTCTCCTGGTTGGAAGAAACAAACTAGAGATTTTGCTTTGTGGAGTTTACTTCTCATCCTACTGTTGCACTGCTATGAAACCAAGACAGCCGCCTATATTATTTACTTATGTAAGGAAGCCCAGAAGGGAAGCCCAAGTAGCTAAGGCCCAAGACTGAAGTGGAGTCCAGATATTTAAAGGAAGGGTAATATGGTCTTTTGTAATGA
>PHNY01026068.1:604-13065 GCA_003724115.2 Anethum foeniculum | reverse complement strand
ACTTGAACCTGGTATGGATCTTGGTTGGGGTCATGTTGTTGTATAATAATAATAGTTTAATATTCTGTTTCAGTAGATTATTGTGTTTGGTGACGTCAGCTCCTGACCCCAGAGTTGAGGCTGTCACACTACGAGCCTAATCAGTGAGTTGCATTATTTCAGTACAGGTAATAATGATGTGCCCCTGCAATGAATTTGTTACAGACGTAATGATTAATAATGATGTGTCCTACAAATGAAATTGTTACAATGCTTTATCATTGGAAATTCATTAAAAATTACATATTAAAATTGTGGGTATAAAAATATTATCAAAAATGTTGTTCAAATGCATTGTATTTATTATTTCATATTTTTAAAAAACTTGTAGTTTAAAGCAATGAATTTAATGAATTCATATTTAATGAATTTATATGTTTTAAAGTAAAAAAATTACATTTTAAAACAAACACAATCTTATTAATTTATTAATAAAATTGAATTTTTTTATTTCAATTTATATATTTTAAAGAAATTTTTTTGTACTTTCCCGATGTTTTACTCGTTGCACAGTATTAAGGGTTCAACTTCGCGGGGTTATAAACCATATTCTGATAATTTATTTTTTTTGTTTCATTTTTCCCACTTGTAGTACTGTCAACGTACTATCAAATACACAAAAAATTGTATTACAAAAAATTCATTAGAAGCGTTTTTTTAATTTCTCAAAATCAATCTCCGTTCAAACTTTTCAACATTACAATTTTGGGAGGCTTTTTTGGAAGTCTCAAAACCTTACAAATCTAACTGATTTATTAAAAAAAAAAATTAATCTCAAAATACATTTACTGTAGTTTGGAGTAAAAAAAAATTACGTAAAAATTATAATTTTACAATTTATAGTAGCACCCGCAACATGTCACCTCGAACTTGCTTTCAACATTACAATTTCGGGAAGCTTTTTTGGAAGTTTCAAAACCTTACAAATCTAACTCATTTATTAAAAAAAAAATTAATCTCAAAATACAGTTACTGTACTTTTGAGAAAAAAAAATTATGTACAAATGTTAATTTTCCAATTTATGGTAGCACCCGCAACATGTGACCTCGGAATTGTTTTTCTTAAGCAATTACACGGTTTCGTCCAAGGGAAAGAAGGGGGAAAAAAAAAGGGGGTGCACAGGAGCGCAAGTTGAAGTGTGCCTCTGGTGACAGAGGCCCACTTCAACATACGCTCTGTACCATTTTTGGAAGACTCTCACTTACTGTATCATATTTGGAAAATGCTGGGTTTATTATACCAGTTATGCGAGGGAGCCCACTTTATTGAGTTTCACACAAGATATATGGTACTACACTACTACATCAGCTCTGATATCATAGTAATTAGCTACTCCCCAGAAAGTGTCTTGACGAAATGTGTAGGGAATGAATTATCTGGATCAAATATGTAGGCTTTATCTTTACACAGGTGAAAGATGTGCTTTGTGGACGACCATTGTGCATCCTTTACTGGCATGTGAAAATTACATTTGTGCACCTTTTTCCGTCAATCTTCATCTTTTTTGACGAAATCGCGAAAAATAAAATTTAATTATTACTTCTTCTTTTTTAGATTGTTACTCTCTACCCATTTTTAATATCTATTTATATTATATCCATCTGTTCTTCACCAATTCATGCTTCTTAGATAAATTATTTTGTTTCTTTCAAGTTGTCTTTTCCTTCTTTGTTTTCAATTCTACACGCATGATTTTTTTTAAAATTTTTGTCGAGTCTTTGTGATTTTTGTGGTGATTTCGGCTTATATTTGGTTATCTATATATAATGATCTTTGTAGATATGGATCGGCCTGTAAAAAAATCCGATCACGATCCGAATTCTATAAAATAAATGGATATAGATATGGATTTAGGTCGATCCGATCTGAACCCTATCCGTTGACAGGCCTATACCCGTTAATCATACATATAGGGATCAGTACCTAATAGTTCTGGGGGACGAAGCACAGCCTGGCTCCTAAGTGGACATAAATATATTTAATTTTCCGGGATAGGAGTACTCGAATCTGAGATCACCCTCGAGCTCTGAAAATCTTAAAGTGTACACCCGGGATCTAATACTGTTTAACAAGTCGGATGTGATGGGAGATGACTTTCGTAAATTTGAGTAAGAACTCAACAAACACTAACCTCACCATCTCCGGGCTTTCCGTTGCACAAGTATACAGCACAAAATCTTCTTAAACTTGGCAACTTTCCTTGATCAGCTTTTATATGAACAGATTTACAGATTATAAATATAAAATTTTTAAAGGATAATACGGAGTATCATATCATAATTACATAAAACAATAAATAAAGAAATGGAACACAGGGGTAGCGCAAGTCAAAGCTCTTTGACAAACCCAGATGTTAGTAGAAAAAACAGTTGTCAAACTTTAGGTCGCTCCCACTTGCGAATTGAAAACGCACATGTTTACAAGTTGCAAGACACAAATTCATGGTAGCGTAACAAACTACCCCAATATCCTTTTATTATTCATTTACTTTCTCGATATTTAAAAAAAAAAAAAGAACCAAAATTCCATTCCAGTAAATACATACAGTAAGATTTAATTAATTTCTATCCGTATTTTTTAAGAATTATTGCGAAAGAAGAAAAATTTATACTGCAATATACTTAAGATAGCAGCGGCAAGTATATTTAGTAGAAGACACAAACTAAAAGCATGATAGATACCAGTAATATAGACACACACTCAGATCTCCAACTACACTCACTCATCCTCCAACTGTAAACCCTAACCTATACACACACATGAATCTGATCTTCAACTGATTTTATGAATTTAACTATGGGCCACATAAACCTGCCAGCATCGAAGCGTAACGCGCGCCAATGGCGTCTGCTCGACCTCGTCACCGCCGGTTTCTTCACCGCCGTCGTACTCTTCTTCCTCCTCGTTTTCACTCCGCTCGGCGACTCTCTCGCGGCCTCGGGCCGTGAATCGTTACTCAGCTCCTCCGCCGATCCGAAGCAACGCCACCGACTGACTGCGCTGGTGGAAGCCGGTGAACATACGGTGGAGTATTGTACGGCGGAGGCGGTGGATCATATGCCGTGTGAGGATCCTAGACGGAACAGTCAGTTGAGTAGAGAAATGAATTTTTATCGTGAACGGCATTGTCCGTTGCCTCAGGAGACTGCGTTGTGCTTGATTCCGCCTCCTCAAGGGTATCGCGTGCCTGTTCCGTGGCCTGATAGCTTACATAAGGTAGTTTTTTATTTGTCGAGAATTCGAATTGAATGCGTAATTGTGATTTCATTGTGTTCCGGAGTTTGCACATTGTTGATTTTGATAACTGCAATTAGGATTTGAAGTTTAACTGGTTAAACTATTAGGTTGTTAGTAGATTTTGAGGTTGAAATAATTGTTAATATAGATGTTTAGTTTGTGTTGCTGGTATTGATCTGAATGAGCTGATGTGAGATAGATATTGATGTATTATGGTGCTCTGGATTTAGCGTATTTTATTGCGGTTTTGCTGATTAATCATAATTTATTTGCGGTAAATATGACAAAGTCTGCTCTTTTGCATGGATGTTAAGTTTATATTGTATGTTTGGTTTATTTATGTTGATTGGTGTCATGGCTGAGTTTTGATTTGCTGTGCAAATATTAGATTTGACATTGTGGCTTTCAGATTAATGTGCATTTGAATATCTCATCCAGTTTGATTTTAGTTATATACTTACATGTAGAAGTCAGTTATTTAGAAGCTTTGCTTTTGCTACTTGTTATAAAGATCTGGATGATAGAGTTGTAGATCCAGCTTTAGTTGGAATTCAATATTTGATGTAATGCCAGAGATCAGATTAGAGAGATTGCGGGAGAGAAAATACAAAAAATAAAAAAATTCACCTTCAATAGTTTGATTTGAGTAATCATCATTTTATAAATCTTTAGTTTATGTCATTATGAGATGTGATTAGCTGCTTAGATATGAAATTCAGGACTGTGACTCTAAGATTGATATGTGTATGAATATCTTTTTAAGTTTGCTTTCAGTTAACTAGCAAAAAAAAAAAGTTTGCTTTTAGTTATATCAGCTTTTACTAGATGTATATGCCATGTTTCTAATAAGCTTTTCCTTTCACTACTTGCTTTAAAGATCTGAATCTTAGAGTTGTATATAACCTTTAAATTTTAAATTTATGTTTGATGTCCTGGTGGTCATATTAGAGAGATTGCAAGAGAGAGAATACACTTCTTTTTGCAGCTTCAATAGTTTGATTTGAAGAATATTCATAAATATTAATCTCCAGTTTATGTTATTACTAGATTACTAGATTTGCAATAGAAAGAAGAGTGAACTGTAAAAGTTGATAACATGTTTGACTTGAACAAGGTCTTCATTTTATGGATGCCTAATAACCTAGTCTTGCTGTACACAAATCAATTTGCTAGTCAGTGAAGCGATTGATGTAAGTACTAGATGTGCAAGCGATTGATGTACAATTCAGCATCTTATGTGCAAATTTTGATGTCTTATGCTTCCTGGAACAATTTTCCTTCTCCTTTTACTTAATAAATATATATGTACTGCCTCTTTGTTTAATGGTTGCATTTTCACCAACTTTTATAATGTGCGCCTTTGTTTTGTAGATATGGCACGAGAATATGCCATACAATAAATTAGCTGATCGGAAAGGGCATCAAGGATGGATGAAAAAGGAAGGGCCGTACTTCATCTTTCCTGGTGGCGGCACTATGTTTCCCGATGGAGCGGTACAATATATCGATAAACTCAAGCAGTATATACCTATTGCTGGCGGAGTTCTTAGAACTGCTCTTGATATGGGCTGTGGGGTAGGAACCTTGTGTCACTTACTCAGTTTTGGATAATATATCTATATATTGGGGCTAAATAGTTCATTACTCTGCAGGTTGCCAGTTTCGGGGGTTATCTGCTATCTGAAGGCATTTTGCCGCTCTCTTTTGCTCCTAGAGATTCACACAAAGCACAGATACAGTTTGCTTTAGAAAGAGGTGTTCCAGCATTTGTAGCCATGCTTGGCACTCGCAGACTTCCATTTTCTGCCTTTTCATTTGACTTGATGCACTGTTCTCGCTGCTTGATACCTTTTACAGCATATAGTAAGTTTCTGTGCAAGTACTTTGATATTCACTTTACTCCCTGCTTTGGTCTTAACATCAGGAGATCTTTTTATATTCAGACGCGACATATTTTATGGAGGTTGATCGCCTGCTTCGCCCAGGAGGGTACCTTGTCATCTCTGGCCCCCCTGTACAGTGGCCTAAACAAGATAAGGAATGGGCTGATCTTCAAGCTGTAGCCAGAGCATTATGTTATGAGCTTATTGTTGTGGATGGTAATACAGTAATATGGAAAAAGCCCAACGGAGATTCATGCCTACCGAACCAGAATGAATTTGGGCTCGAACTGTGCGAGGAGTCTGACAACCCAAGCACTGCATGGTATCTATTGCCACATACTCATGCTCTGTCTGCCCCTCCTACTTCTTCTTGTGTTTTGTTTAGTTCTATTGATTCTTTATCTTGTCTATGTCTAGTATTATTACTTATTAATATTAAAGGAATCCGCAAAAGCATATGTGGAACACATACATGTAGACTGATTTCTTTTTTGTTCCAGGTACTTTAAATTAAAGAAATGTGTGAGCCGTATGTCCTTTTTTAAAGGAGATCTTTCTGTTGGAACAATTCCAAAGTGGCCAGAGAGGCTCAGTAAAGCTCCTATACGGGCTTCACTAGTAAAAAGTGGAATAGACGTCTTTGAAGCTGACACTAGGAGATGGGTGAGGAGGGTTAGTTACTACAAAAAATCATTGAAGCTGAAACTGGGGACTCAAGCTATCCGAAATGTTATGGATGCGAATGCATTTTTTGGAGGTTTTGCTGCTGCAATATCATCGGATCCTGTGTGGGTGATGAATGTTGTTCCTGCTGGCAAGTCCTCGACTTTAGGTGTTATTTATGACAGAGGCCTGATTGGGTTATACCATGATTGGTGAGTGATATTACTGCATTTTCCTTTTTACATCCGAACTAAACTTTAGGTATTTTACTTGCCATGTACCAAAACCCTTATGCATACCTAGGTAATAAGGCTAATTCAGTTATTGTATTATGATTTTTTCCCCATTATCTTTTGTCTTTTGTTTGATTGCTTTCCCCTTCCTACCGTTTGCCCTTGGCTAATGTTTACTGAAATTCTTAGGTGTGAACCATTCTCAACTTATCCTCGGACCTATGATTTCATACATATATCAGCAATTGAGTCCCTCGTGAAAGATCCACATTCTGGCAAGAGCAGGTAAATTCACTATTGGGGCATCTATTACCTTTATTAAATTAATGATCTTACTTGGCAAAAAAAAAAAAAAAGAATTAATGATCTTAAGGTTCAAACTTAGAGACTATTTGGTTTGATATTTTTCTCTTTAATAGTGCTCCCATGCAAGGCTTGATTTGGGGAGAAACTCCCCCAGCACCCATGCAGTCTCAATAAATTACCTTAGTCCTATTATAACTGGCTGAATTTCTATTTACCTTTAGATATAAAAAAGTATATTTATGCTGTTTGCTCTGAGACCGACTGATATTTAAGCTGCTCGTGAGAAAACCTTGTAAATAATATTCGTGTCGTTAGTGGAAATGGTTAATCTTCTACATAGGCAGAGAAATGGACCAGTTAAAGTAAATTTTTTATTGTCAAGAGCGGGAGCCTCTTACCTGTGAGATTGCGTTTTGGACAGTATATTTTTTTCCCTCTCAAATCTCCTATAATTATTTTGGCCCAAAGTTTGATTCATTATAGCCTGGATTGATTATCTCTACCTGTTTGCACAGGAACGTTTCGATTCCAAGAAGTTTTTAATTGTGTTTTTATGTGGCTAGATGAATTAGTAAATACTAAAATATTAAGATTATATCTTTCTATGGCTAGATAAATAAGTAAATAGTAAAATCTTAAAATTATATTGGTGGTGGTGTTACAGGTGTCACCTTGTGGACCTGATAGTGGAGATTGATAGAATTTTGCGCCCAGAAGGAACAGTTGTCATTCGAGACTCACCAGAAGCAATTGAAAAAGTAGACCGCATCGCTCATGGTGTGAAATGGACAACTGTGATACATGACAAGGAACCTGAATCACATGGAAGGGAGAGAATTCTGGTTGCAACAAAGAAACTGTGGTCATTACCGTCAACATCCCACTAATAGTCTAATACAGGCCTTTTCTGTTTTGTAATTTAGGTATAATTTCTTTCAAATCCCTGTTGTTTCTAGTTCTTGCTATATGTCTTCATATGCAAGTGTATTAATTGATGCCCTTTTTCTTTTTTTATTATCTTATTTATATATAGTGCTAGTTCTACAAAGAACAATAGAAAATGTATAAAAAGATGGAAAAAGATGTGCATTTTTATTTTATTTTCTTTTTTCTTTACAAGTGCATTTTTATGTTTCAATTTGGGTATTATTTGTTGATTTTAAGTTGCAAATGTCACTGGTTTAGTAGTAAATCGTGCTTCTTATCTATAAGACTATAACAAATCTTACAAGAATGATACATGCGAGGCTAATTCCGTTGGCGTATTTACTGTGGTTTAGTAATCGTACCACTTTTACTTGAGCAATGATAAAAAGCCTCAGTCAAGTTTTAGCCTGGACGGGATTGTCGGGTATCTATCTACTTGTTATCAGCTAAATCATAGGTGCAAACTTGTTCTGAAGATTATGCCGATGTGATAGGCCATAGGTTTGTATTACTTTTTGTGCGTACAAGTTTTAGCCTAATTTTGATTAGTTTGTTGCAATAGTGACAGCGTAGACCATTATCAAACCTTGTAATTCAGGTAATCTTACATCATTTCTAGCTTTTGCAGGAGTGATGTAAACAGAATTTCAAAACGTAAGTGGCTAAAAGGTAACTAGAATGCAATGCTGCTGATGCACTGCATCGGAGACTCCAATATGAATATATGACAGGGTTGTGGCTTGTGGGTTTGAATTGGGGGTCTTTCTTCAGATGACGACCCTATTACCCTTGACTAATTCTTGGTGACAATTTAATTTAACTTCTATTTTGTATCCAAAAAAATTAATTGAAAAAATCATAAATATTCTTCCAAAGTACATTAGGATACATGCAAAAACCCTTTTTGCAATATAATCGTTAAAATGCAAATGTGTCTCATGGCGATATTCAAGTTGGTATTTTTTGTGTTAGTGTATTTAAATCTGAATTAATAAAAAGTAGTTGTGCTTGGTGACACGAGGATAGAAACGTACCGACGAGACGGAGTTCATATCGAGTTTGGACTTGGGATATTTAGGGGAGAAAGAGATGAAGGAAGGTTTACGATGTATGGCTTTGAACAAGCAACCACCGTCTTGTTATAATTAATGACTTTTTGCCGCTGTTTCCTAACTCCTTGGCCATGCCCGTCCCCCACATACATTTATTTCTATTCACACCCTATTGGATGATCTCTCATCGCTTTCACCTTCGCTCTTCTACTTTTCTTCACGGGTAACAGCAAACTTAATGCCGTGATTTATTTGTAACTCCACGAACTAAAATTGGATTTTACATATAAAACTAAGAATAGCATTTTACGAAGAGGGTGAAAATAAAATTCAGATTTTGTTTTAGTAACGGAAAAATTATTTTTATGAAATTCTATACATTTTTCTTAAATATTACTATAATCAAATGAAAATTTATGAATTATAGTATTTAAGATAGGGTGAAATCCCTAATTACCTCCAATTTGAAGATACAAATCCAAAATACCCGTTGACGCTGGAGGATGCCCAAAATGCCCACTGAATACGCATGTATGCAATGCATTGTCCATATACGCATGTATGCAATGCGCTATCTGTAGAAACCGGTCGGCCCGACTTGCAGAAAGAGGTTAAAAAAGAATACGCATATTGACGGTGCGTGTACCGAATACGCATAGTAATGATGCGTTTAAAGGACTGAATACGCATAGTCCATTTGCGTATAGAGAATACGCATTCTTATTTTGCGTAATCTGTATTTGTTTTCTTTTAAAATATAAAAATAAAAAATATAAATATATTCTATTTGCGTATAGAGAATACGCATTTCGGTTATGCGTTTAGACCAACACGCATTCAGAACATGCGTTATCCTTACAGCTTAAATCCCTAATTTCGTTTCTATTACACGACATCAGTCTATCTACTGCTGCTGCTACTCTGTGCTTCTAAATCACATATCAAACTCTGATTCTATATCAAAAAATCGAACTAATTATGATTCTTGTCATCGACTTCCTTTTCATAAGGTAATCCTAATTCACTGCTTCGTAATTCAATTTATTTATATTTAATTCGGAATGGCTTCTGCAAATGTTAATTATGTATGGGGATGGTTGTATTGTGGTGGAAATATTATTCATGATAGCGTAATTGGTAGTGCATATGATGGAGAAGTCATTGCCTTTGTGAAGTTGAAATTTGGTTTAAAATATGAAGAGCTTATGAATGTTGTTTACAAAAAACTCAGTATAGATCCGAATATGTTTACATTAAGGGTATCACGTAGGTTTATGAATCTTGTGACAAACAAATATGGAGTAGTCTTACTTGTTGACGATGACGATTTGGAGTACATGTTTGAATCTTTGGATTCTTCGGGTAATCAAGTGCGGGTAAAGCTTTATGTTGAAAAATTTTCTATTGGGTCGGTCCAGATTTCAACCGAATCTATTCGATACTCAAAGATTAGGGAAGATTGTGAAATTAGTTCAAGCACTCGTAGTTCAAAAAGTGTGCATTGGGGTAGTGTGCAAGGGGGTAGTGTTTCTAGCGGTAGTTCTAGTAGAAATTTGTTTGCAAGTAGTGTTGGAAGTGAAGGAAATTCAAGGGAAAGTAATGAGTTAACAGATAATGATATCCCTTACTATAGGTCATTTGATGCAACATCTATGGTTGTTTCGAATGTACAACATGACATGCTGAAAATTGGTGAAATTCAGAATCCGATAGAGCTAACAAAAGGGATGACATTTGAATCGAAAGAAAAGTTGTTGAATGTGATAAAGAAGGTTCATATTGCAAACCATTTAGAGATAAAGGTGGTCAAATCTGATTCTATAACCTGGGAAGTGGTATGCAAACAGAATTCTGAGGGTTGTCAGTGGAGATTGAGGGCAAGGAAAAGAAAGTTACATAATTATTTTGAGATTATGGACACTAAGGGTCCACATACTTGCGTGAATCAGGCAATCTCACAGGATCACATAAATTTAAGCTATTCTCACATTGCAGAAATGATTATGAACCTAGTTTCTGCAGATCCTGCTGTTTCAGAGAAGGTCTTGATGGCTGCAATTGTGAAAGAAGTTGGGTATAAACCATCAAGCAAAAAAGTTAGAGATGGAAAAAGAATTGCAAGTCAGAAAATCTATGGTTCTTGGGAGCAATCATACCAGGATCTTCCTTCGTTGATGAATGTTCTTCAACAAGTAAATCATGGCACCCATGTTCATTAGTACTTCAAAGAGCATGAACTACGAGAGCCGATACTACAGGTATAATCCTTTATAAACAAATATTATAAATATTACTAGGGTCCAAGATTATATTAGAGTTTGGTTTATAGGGTTTAGGGCTGGTTCATTGGGTTTAGCAGTACTAGTTGTTGTAGTGCCTGATAAGAAGGAGGGGTCTGCAAAATTCCTAGATCAAATGTTGGGTGTGACAATGGTAAAAAATTAGCATTAACAGCCTGTTCCTCACGCGGATGTGACAATTGAGGTGAATGAGGTGTCAACAGAAAAGGGTCATCAGACGACAACAAGTTAAACGTAGGACAGTAATCCAATGAAGTACGTACTATGGTCTCCACCCTCGGATCTGCCTGATTCTCATGTACAAGGGTAGATGGCTCGCCAGCAAAGCCTCCCTCATCACCTAAATGAATACCTATGTCATCAACAACATTATCATCAACAACATGCATACCCCCTTTTCGTGGAGCATTGACACCCCCACGGCCTCCTTTATGACCAATTATTTTGGCTTTCTTATTCATATCAATTTCTTTTTATCGTCTATCTTCAATAGGAAAATTCTGAAAAAACTCCATGATTGAACTGATCTCGTAAGAGTTGTATACCGTTACTCGCAATACAATCAATATAATTGAGATCTCCGTCTATCACTCCCTTGCAAACTAATGATATATGCTCTAGCAATTGAACCTACAAAAAATAAAAATAAGGAACAAATAAGAACACCTTAACAAAAAAAAAATACCAGGTCATAGAATAGACAATCAGTAATAATAAATAGATTTACCGTAAACAAATGCGAGCCACCAAGACGTGTATGAAACAAATGAGTAATGCTAGCATACCACTGATCATAACCATCGATAACACCAGAACCAGTAGTACCAATATCTACATGAAGTGCACGACCAGCCCATTGTGATATATGATCACGATGCATAAATCCCCAGTCCGTATCATGCTTACCCTATAACTTAATTTTATGAAGCTCTTTTAAATAAGGGTCATTTGGAGGTATATCTTGAATAAAATCAAATTTGCGTATGAATCTATTGGGGGCGTGTGTCTCAACAATGAAAACACAAATAATGGGACCCTTATAACACCAAATAGCCCTACCATCTACACAAGAATCAGGTAGCGTTGCAAGAATCTCATGCGTATAGGGCTGCCATATAAAATGAGAAGGTGCAAGGCCATCTAAAGACAGTCGGTGAGTGGCCAGCACACGTGAACTAGCATCGACAAATGACAAATGTGAACACCACCTGTATAACACATAAAAGCAAATCATTATCAATTATACACAAGTGAAAACATGAAAGACAGTAAATAAAAAATATACATAAACAATACTAGACAAATACACATAAGTACCTAATCCCATAAGGACCAGGTCGGTCACCCCATATAGCTAGATTGTCCAATGATGGACCACGGGGAACAGGAGCTAAGGTAGGAAATCTAGTCCATGCCTATAACTGCAGTAAAAGAAGACATCCAGAATTCTCCTCCACACCTATCATACAAGACTTGCACAATGCCCTATATAAAAATGCAAGTACTGCTGACCCCCAAGACAAACGACGGCACCGTCCAAAATCCTGAATCAACGGTAAATACATACAATGTATTTGACCACCTGATTTATCGGTGAATAATATGCCAGCAAATAGCTGTAATAGATATGACTGAGTATATCGCATGAGCTCGACATCAGAAGCATTATCAGGAAGTGAAGAGAAATTTGAAGTAAGCCAACTCAACTGCAACCTACCACCTTTCAAACTTTTACCTGCTTCTATTCCAAATATTTGTTTAATTAGGCTGCCCCACCCACCATTAACTTCGGTAAGACCAGTCACAGCATCACAATCAAC